>CM035433.1:121429744-121567244 GCA_020310875.1 Ceratopteris richardii | reverse complement strand
TAAGGACTAAAGATTTGATAGTACAGGTGAAGAAAGGATGGGAGATAGTCTCCAAATTGAGAAGTTGGATAGAGAGAACTATCCAGCTTGGTCAATGAGAATGGAAGCTCATCTTATGAGCAAAGATCTGATGGGATACATCACAGGAGAGGAAGAACAGTCCTACACACACATTGCAAGCAATACCCACACATACAAGACCAAAAAGAGGATCAAAATCAGCAAGGAAGAGGCAAATTCGAAATTTCAGAAGAGCTCCTTCTTCACAATGGCCAAAAGTCTCTACAAAGAGTCACAAAGTGACTTATATACATGTGCCCTAAGTTTGGTCCTTTCACACAAGAGATCGGCACTTTATTACTAGAAAAGTGAATTTTCTACTAATTGACAAGGGATATCTTACCACAAATTGGGATTAGGCAACTAGAGGACTCCTCTAGTGCATTTACATGGCTTGAGGGAATTCTTGAAGACCTCGAAGAAGAAAAAAATATGCCCATTATTTTGAAAATTTTGGGGCTCTACTCTTATGCTCCTTTGCTCTGCAACGCATCTTTATGCCTTGTTGACAAATTTTGAGTGGAATGATGAATGTGAAAAGTCCTTCAATGAGCTGAAGAGACGCTTGTGCACAGCACCAATACTGACCACTCCTGATTGGAATAAGCCATTCCATGTACACGTGGATGCATCCAATTATGCAATAGGATGTGCTGTCACAACCAACTAGTGAAGGGAATTTAGATTTGCCTATAGCATATGCTAGCAGGCAATTGAACGCTGCAGAACAAAACTACACCACAACCGAAAGAGAAGGTTTAGGCATGGTTTATGCTGTGAAGAATTTTAGACACTATCTACTGGCCAACAAGTTTAAGTTTTTCACTGATCATCAAGCCTTATTATATTTAGTCAATAAACCTTGCAACACAGGACGCTTAGTAAGATGGTTCCTCTTACTAATGGAATATGACTTTGAAGTGGTTGTTAGGCAAGGTAAGACCCACCTCAGAGCGGATCACCTTTCTCGCATCACTTCAGGAGAGCCACCCCAAGGAGTGTTTGATGAATTGCCTGACGCTTATCTGTTCAATATAGAAGTCGTTCCTAAATGGGCAAATCAGTTGGTACCAGTCCTAACCTTCGGATCCGCAAATAAGAATGTAAAAACCAAAAAAGATGAAATTGTAAAATCACAAAAATATCAAATATTGGCAGGAAGCATGTATAAACAAGATACGGAAGGTGTTCTAGCTTGTTGTGTCGAGGACGATGAACATAGTAGTTGGTTACAACAAGCCCATGAAGGATTTCTAGGGAATCACTATTCTAAACAACGAACACTACAGAGTCTTAAACGTTTAGGGGTGTATTGGCCTAGTGTGGACAAAGAAATTCATGAGTGGATTAAGAATTGTCCAATGTGCAAAGAGAGACTCCCCGTGGAGCATGCCACCCTTTATCACGTGTCATTAATTCCAAACTGGAGTGCTCCATTGGTAGAATTCATGAGATCAGGAACATTACCCAAGGAGGCTAGTCTAGCAACGAAACGAAGCATGGAACAAGAGGCTAAAGACTATGCCTTAGTAGGAGACAACCTGTATAGGAGAGGAAAAGATGGTTACTTAAGATTGTGCGTTCACGAATCAGACTACTTTAAAGTCTTAGAAACTGCCCATAGCTGTGTTGCAGGTGGACATTTTGGTCCTGATCGAGTAATTAAGACTATTCTATTCTCAGGACTTTGGTGGCCTACTCTTCATATGGATGCACATATGTTGGCAGTAGCCTTGGTACATCAGGATCTACAAGACGTGAAAGTCAAAGAAGGGAGTCAGAGCGAAGGGACAGCACAAGTGAGCGAAAGGACAGCACAAGCAAACAGGGCAGTCAAAGAAGATCTGGCAAGTAGGCCAATATTTTTTCAAGACATTAATGCAAATCAGAGAAATGGACACGCAGGGAAGAAGAGCAAGTAGGGAACTTGAAGATATGTATGGCAGATCACTAGAAGAAATCCCTACAACAACAGTGATGTTTATCACTAATAATCATTGTAAATTTCATTTCACATTTTTGTAGCTCCATTTTGTGCAAGCCAAGGAGTCCTTGAGCTTGAGGAGCCTTAGAAGTAGTTACGTACCAATTTTCATAATTTTTAGATCTCGTTTGAACCCCCAAATAAGCCCTGGAACCTAATTTTTATCTAGGCCGGACACTAGGTCTGGACAGGGCCAAAAGCTAGTCAAAAACTATAAAAGGAGCTAGAGAGCTCATTTTTGGGGGTAGATTGTAATTGAAACGAACTTGTAAGAGCATTTTGAAAGTAATCTGAAAGCTCCATTGATTCTCACTCTTTGTCTTGCCGTGTGTGCGCGTGTGTGTGTATGTGTGTGCATGCTAGTGTGCTTCTCACTCACGCACTTGTGCCGCCACTTGCTCGAGGTCTTCATACCATCCTCACGTCTTCCTGGATTGACATTAAAGGAGGTGCTACTCATCATTGAGCTACACCAAATTTTGGCGCCGTTGCCGGGGATAGAGCTTTGAGGACGAGCGTGTGATGGTAAGACGTAGAGTTGACGCGTTGGAGTTGTAGGTATTTTCTTCACTCTCATCGTGTTTCTTTTACTTTCTTCACTATCTTCATCACCATCATCATCATCACCATCTCCCACGTCCATCTCCATCATCGCGAAAATTTCAGTTTTTTGACTATATTCCCATCTCCACCTCATTTCCCTCATTTCACTTGTGAGAGAGAGCGAGAGAGCGAATTTGCATGTGCTGTTTTTTGCATGTTTTGTGAGCTTTCTGCAGGTACAGGCCGCATCATCATCCCCAGCACCCTGCGCAGGTACGGAAATCTGAGTAACTGTCTGTGTGTCGCCGAGCTCTGTCAATCGCGACCGACAGAAAAATTGATCTAATTGCTAAACAAAGTGCATATCCATGACCTACAGGCCAAGGGCTTCCCAAAAATGTGTTTAGTTTTTTGAAATTCCACAGATTTCTGTCAATCGCGATCGCTCTGTCAATCGCGATCGACAAACCACGACGGACAGATCTGTCAATCGCGATCGACACGTCAATCGCGACCGACAGAGTCAACGACCGATTGACCACGACCGACTGACTACACGCGTGACACGTGTCAATCGCGATCGAGTCATCAATCGCGATTGACTCATCAATCGCGACCGACACAGTCAACGACTGTTTGACCACGATCGACAGACCCTCGCGACCGACCTGTCAATCGCGATCGACTCATCAATCGCGACCGACAGAGTCAACGACGCTTTGACCACGATTGATTGACTTTTCGCAAACTCTGTCAATCGCGACTGACCAGTCAATCGCGACTGACAGCCA
The DNA here is from genome assembly GCA_020310875.1 of Ceratopteris richardii. NCBI lineage: Eukaryota > Viridiplantae > Streptophyta > Polypodiopsida > Polypodiales > Pteridaceae > Ceratopteris > Ceratopteris richardii. Next base: position 121,563,866 of record CM035433.1, on the reverse strand, counting down.
CGACGGACCTGTCAATCGCGATCGACACGTCGATCGCGACTGACCTGTCAATCGCGACCGGCAGACTTTGCGAACGCGTTAGAAGGGCAATTTAGGTCAAATTTTTAAGGCAAAGTGAATGGGTTAAATTGTGATTAAGTATGGGACAAACTCTAGGGTGTAGTATTGCATTGTTAGGCCGTGCCACAAGCTATGCGAGTATTCCTGTTCGACTGTTAGCTTGTATTGAACCCTGATTAACTCCCTAAACCCTGAACAGTCCTAACTTTTTCATACGAAATCCAATTTTTGAGCTCTTGGGCTTGTTGGAAAGCTCGTAGCATATACTACACGCCCTCAACTGTTTTTTATAAAGATAATGCATTGATTTTCAGAGAGGGTAAATTGAAGGTGAACATACCCAGGGGGATCAAAGCCAGGGGTCTTTAGAATTATTTTCCTAAAAGTCACAATGCAAATGTGTGTTTGTGTCACATGAATGAAAGTGGTTGGTTCTGTCCTTTGAATATAAGCATTGAGCTAACCGTGGATCTTTTATAGGTCCATTGAGAGCAACTGAGAGCGTACAAAGCAAGGCTTCTTTGCGAGCTTGAGAACCGGGTTCTTGAGCACCATAAAGCAAGGGATCAACAAGTAAGGTTGGATTATTCTCAACTCCCTCTGTCATTTCCTAGCTCAAGCTAAGAACGAGTAGAGATAGGAGTAAGTCAGGGCAACGATAGGCAGTTATCAAGTTGAAGACTATTAAGGAACTCAAGTTCAAGCTAAAAACTTAGTTACTGTACTGTCGATAACCTAAAGGAAAAGAACCTAACGTGGAACGATCAACCTGAAATTACGAAGAACACTCAAGTACTCCGACGACGTGACATCAGACAAGACCATAAACACAATAATTAACTAAAAAGAATCAAGTGACTGGTACCAATTGATTGGCAACGAGGTTGTACTCGGGAAAAAGCGGGTTAATCAGTTAGGCATATGAACCTTAGATCAGGACGACACTTAGCCAGGGAGAGGCAAAGCCTTAGGTCTTCAGAAGCTAGTGTCAATCACACTGCAAGGTCTTGGGCCCAGCAGTTGAGCCACCACTCATACTACCCTAGCTCTGAGACCAGTGAGTCAGAAATGTCTCAAGGCATGGACAGACCTACGGGAAGTTCAGGAGTGCCTTATTTGTACAGGGTAGAAGGCCCTTACAAAACACAGCTGGAATACCTTAGGACCAACCGATTAGGTGCTAGCATCTATGAGGACGGCCTAGGAAGATCCGTGGTCCAGATTAAAAACCCTGACCAATCTATAGGACTAGAACATCCAGCTGTCAAGTTTGAAAATGGTGCATACCTGGACAAGGAAGGAACTATATATGTAGTCACTAGTCACCCCGATAGGACAGATGACTTTGGGAATGTAATCTCAGAAGCGGACTTAGGTGACCTAGAACAAGGGAACATGGGTGCGGAACCTAGAACCCCTCGAGGTAAATCAGTTCTCACTAGGATTATCATGCCTGAATGGGTCCCCCAAGACAACAAGAGCATAGAGTTGCTCCTCAATCGAGAAACTGATGAAGCCTTTTGGAGGTATAAGTCTAATCAGCCAACAGACATAGGAAATATCATGATCTATGAGCTTAAGGATCCGGATAGCCCAGGCAGAGTGACCTACTTAGATCATGCTTCAGAACGGATCTTCGTGGTGACTGAAAATGATAGGCATGCCTACACTTGGAAGGGTGAATTCATTTTCCCCCAACCAAGATCAAATGTATCCTATGGTCACCCTGGAGCTGGAACTTCCCAAGCTCATGGTATGCAAAGAGACAGAAGTAGAGATAGACCGGAAGTGAGCTTTGCCAACCCAGTGGGCAGAGAAAGAACGAGAACAGAGACGAATAGGGTAGAACCTGAGATGCATAGAGCCCACAGGAACCAAAGAAATGTAGATGGATTCCCTCTGCCGAGGCCTAGAGAGCACACAAGAACTTTGAGACCCACCCAGCTAGTTAAGTCCATGAAGAATTACTTTGACGGCACAGGAGATCCCTATGATCATGTGGCGGAGTTCAAGCAAGTCTTGAGAGCTGAACAAGTGGAAGATCTGTTCACGCAGTATAATGCCTTCGGTCTAACCCTTAGGAATACAGCACTTACATGGTTTCAGCCATTAGATGAGCGTCAGTTCAGGAGCATAGACCAGCTCCTAGAGGCATTCATTATAGAGTTCTCTAAGAGCGGCATAAGACACAATACCTCCTCATTAATTCACAGCTTCAAACAGACCCCCCAAGAGACTGTCAGATTGGCCGGAAGAAGATTTAGACAATATCTTGAAAGGTGCCCTATTTCGGAGCTACCCACATCTGCTAAACAAGTAGCCTTATTCCTTGATGGATTGCTGAGTACGAAATTGAGATCCTATGTGTATCTGAAGGACCCTAGGACTATAGAAGAGTGTGTACGCATGTGCATTGACATTGAAGATAACCTAGGGGAAGAACTAGAGCTTTCCAAAATCTACAAGGATTCAGATAGTGCATCTAGTCACTCTTCCACGCAGTCCACATCAATTGAGGAACTTGCCGAAAAGGTAGCTCAGAAATTAGGTGTATCGGGCAAACAAATCCCAAGGTTTGCCCCTGTGAAAAGATGCTATACATGCGGTGGTGACCATCTGGCGAATGTCTGCCCCATTATGGCTCAACCCCAAGTAAACCCTAGTAGCCAGTACTGCACCATAGAACGGAGATACACCAATCACACCGCACAAGATTGCCCATACAACAAGCAGGCAGTTAGACAACCCTACCCGCAGCCCTACCAACAAGGCAGATACCAAAACCAAAATCCACCACCACAATATGCTAGACCCCAACAAACCTATCAACCACAATATCAGGCCCAACAGAGACCCCAACCAGTACTAGCGCAACAGCCCCCAAACCCCACTAACGTGATTCCAGTAAAGTATGCTGTTGCAGAAGAAAACCTGAATAGGGCCATAGTACCAGTAACCCCATTGATTTCGGAAAATGACCCAAGTGACCATAGCTTTGATTCTACACATGTCGATAGTCCCCAGGCTTACTACATGCAGTCTCCAGAACATGGTGAGTCTTACTATAGTGAGGAACCAAGTGAACCTAGTTGGGAGTCAGATTACACGAACGTCATGTATACAAACCCCAACCCCAGGCCTCAACCTAGGCAAGTAAGACCTCCATTCCCAAGAGGACCGTGCTACAGGTGCCAGGGAGATCATCTCATCCGTGATTGTCTCTTACCCCCACCTACACAACCCCAGTCAGTGACTATCCAAGGTTTTTGCCAAGATTGCGGAAAAGAGCATCTTTTACGAGATTGCCCTAAGAACCCCAATAATATGCCAAAAATCACTCCTATCAATGTGATTGGTTTGGTTGTAGATTCCTCAGGAAGCGTCACTTCCACTGCACCAGTGCAGGTGGTCACTAGAGCTCAGGCTTTGCAGCAAAACCAAGAGACAAACCAGGGTAAGAACTCAGAGGCTAGTGAAACCGAGAGCATAACAAAGAAAAGGACTAGAGCATGGAAAGATAGTCGAGAAAGAATGAAACGACAATGGGCCAAAAAGATGAGTGAGCTTGAGGAAAGCATAAGAGAAACCAAAGCGAGGATAACTGAACTCACAGCTCAAACTCCCTCTCACATCACCCCGCCTCCACCACTCCCATTTCCATCCGACTCACCACTTTCCCCACCGCCTCATCAAATCCCACCACCCCCTAGAGTAGGATCAGTCCTAGCAGATCCCACTCCTGAAGACCTAAACATGATGCTCAAAGCATATCAGGCCAGAATCCAAGAAGGGCCAAACGTCACGGATCATGACAAGTGCTATCCTAGAGCTGACCTAGAGATAGAAAGAACCAAACTGTGCGCGAAAATGGTCGCATTGGCTCAGACTATGTTTGAAGCCAGTCGCCTTTTCAATTACTCGGGTTCAGCCAAGACGCAATTACACTTGGATGGATTCCTAGAAAAGTTAGAGAGGATAATTGCCAGATCTGACAAGGAAGAAAAAAATCAGGAGAAAGAAAAAGCAAGCAAAAACCTGAGCCATTCCCCATCGGAAGTTTATGCAGCCAATTCCACTAAACCAGACAACTTCCCCTCCTTAGAAAGATTAGAGAGGCTAACTGCACAGCCAGAAAAGGAGCCTATCCCTCAAAAAAGGGAAAGGGCAAGAGAACGGATAAGCCAGCCTCTTCAGGAAGCTCATGTGCCTCCTCAAGGAGCCTATCTTCCTCCCCAAAGGTCACAGGTGCCTCCCTCGAAAGCTCTTGTACCCCCACAGGTAACCCACATCCCTTCCCAGAAAGCTTATGAGCCTGTTCGGAAAAGTAATAGCATAAGTAATCCTCCCCAAGAAGCTTGTGCCTCAGCTATCTATGACACCGAGGAAAGAGCCAACGATAGAATAAGCCCTCCTTCCCAGATAGCATATGCGCCCAATTCTACGGAGCCAGACACTTCTTCTTCTATGAATCGGTTTGCACCAGACTTCCTACGAGAGATTCAAGAAGACAAATGGGAAAACGAAAGCGAGGTCGCCCCTCCTTTTGAACTTGTGGACGATGCACACGACCAATTCCCACAAGACATCCCATCTATTTACGGGGAGCATGAGAGTGTTCAGTCTCACGAGAGATTGGACTTTGAGTCTAATTCCATACAGGAGCTACCCCACTTCACAGGCCCATGGGAAGCAAAGTCCACATGTATGAGAGCACCCACAGTCATGGTAAGGAACGACGACTCAGTCATACCTAGGAACACAGAGGTAGTGAAGAACACTAACGTACAGTGTAATCTCAAGTTAGAAGAGCTACTCAAGGTTAGACCTGAATTATGGAAACATGTAGCCAAACAAGTACCAGAGATAGCCAAACCTCGTTCCCGGATAGGATCCCATAGGACAGTGCCAGAAATTCCCTTGGATAAGATAGGAGATATGTGCGAAGGTGAAGAAGGGAACACCTATCTTCCCATTACCTACCAAGACTACACCACAAAGGCAATTTTGGACTCAGGTGCAGGAGTTGCAATTGCCACCACCTCCTTATGGAAGCGTTGGGGCAAGCCAGCACTCAGGCCGACGAGAATGAAATTGCAGATGGCCGATGGCCACATAGAGAGACCCCTAGGATTGCTAGAGGGAATAACTCTCACCACTTGTGGTGTCGAGTTTGAACATAGTTTTGCTATCTGTGACTTCAATAAAAATCATGCCTATGAGATGATTTTGGGAAGGCCATTTATGCGACAGTTGCAAGTGGTACAGGATTGGGGAACCAATTCTTTGTACCTGCAGCACTTAGGTGTTACAACCAAAGTCAATCTCAAGGATTATTCTCATAGAGATGTCCCTCCTATCCAATGGAATCCCATCCATAGAGCCAAAGATGATACAGAATCTGTGCATTCCATAGGGTCTGGATCCTCATGGATGCATGAAGATACCCACTTATGGATGTGCAAGGTAGCAGAAGAAGAAGAGAAGAGAGAGAAAGCCAGAGAGGTAGGTGCGAAAGAAACCCATAGATCAATCCAAGACCCAGCCTATGCACCTGTAGTTTTTCCAGACGAAGAATTTGAACCTCACGGTTGGGCAGAAATTTTAGCAACAATGGACGTAGCCATCAATGAAGAACAATGGACACCTCACTGTGATGAGGATGGCTATGACATTTCAGTCTTCTCCATAGAGCCAATCATGGGAGAGGCAGTCCTAGAAGAATGCGAACCTAACCCTGATGCATTGGAGGATGCAAGTGACTCCGATCTAGAGTCAATCATTATGGACCCACCATTTGCATCAGATGAAGAATACTTCCATGAGGTAGAATTTCAAACCCAGAGGCATGGAGAGCTGACAAATGATGTAAGATTGGCAACACATGTGACCCCTAAGGAAGAAGGAAAGAAACGAAAGAAGAGAGAGGCCTTACCAGAAGAGGAAGAATCTTTGTTTGAGGTCCCAGAAAATTTTAAGAAGTACGAGATAGATGACAGGAGAGTCATGATAAGAATGCCTAAACGAGAGGCACAAGTAGGAGAGGCCTATGATAACAAAGAAACTACCAAGAAAATAGTTGTGGCCTTAGAAGAAGGAGAGGAGAGATGCACGTATATAGGCCATGACCTGACAGAAGAAGAAGAGTACGAATTGATAGTCTTGCTAAGAGAATACAGAGATGTATTCGCTTGGAGTTACAAGGATTTGAAAGGTGTTGACCCGGAGATATGCTCACACACCATTCCCATGACCTCAGATGCTAAACCCTCTAAGCAGAAGCCTTATACATATAACGATAATTATGCTGCTAAGATCAAGGAAGAGATAGATAGATTGGTTGAAGCTGGATTTATCTACGAAATTGAGCACACCGAATGGGTATCCCCCATCGTAGTGGTGCCCAAAAAGAATGGCAAGCTGCGTGTGTGCATTAACTTGAAAAAGGTTAATGCCGCCACAATTCGAGATAACTATCCGCTTCCCATAACAGAGCATCTCTTAGAAAGAGTGGCAGGCAAGGAAGTGTACAGCTTCCTTGATGGATTTTCGGGCTACAATCAAGTAGCCATAGCTCCGGAGGATCAGCACAAGACAGCCTTTGCCACAGAATGGGGCATTTTTGCTTTTAGAGTAATGCCATTTGGGCTTACCAATGCACCAGCTACCTTCCAGAGGCTGATGTGCCATGTGTTTAAGGAGTTCCTGAGGAAGAGTTTAGAAGTCTATGTCGATGATCTTTGTGCTCATTCCAATGTTAGACAAACTCATATTCCTGAACTCAGACAAATCTTTGACAAATGTAGAGAGTACCAAGTCTGCCTGAACCCAGAAAAGTGCGTTTTTATGGTTAGGCAAGGTAAGATTCTAGGACACATAGTGTCAAAGAATGGCATATCTACTGACGAGGAGAAAGTGAGAGCCATAGCAGAGTTACCTAGGCCCAAGAATGTCAAGGAAGTACAAGCTTTCATGGGGCATTGTGGCTATTATCGACGATTTATACACATGTATGCCGTCATTGCAAAGCCCATGTACGGACTTCTGACAAACTTTGAGTGGACGGATGAATGTGAGAATTCCTTCCAAGAACTTAAACGAAGATTATGTTCAGCACCAATCTTGACCACACCAGATTGGAATAAGCCATTCCATGTTCATGTTGATGCATCCAATTACGCTATTGGATGTGTACTTGCACAACCTACTGGTGAAGGTAATATGGATCTTCCAATTGCCTACGCGAGCAGACAATTGAATGCGGCTGAACGGAATTACACCACAACAGAGCGAGAAGGATTAGGCATGGTATATGCAGTCAAGAAATTTAGGCACTATTTGCTTGCAAATAAGTTTAAATTTTTTACGGACCATCAGGCATTGTTGTACTTAGTAAACAAGCCATGCAATACAGGAAGATTAGTGAGATGGTTTCTCTTGCTAATGGAATACGACTTCGAGGTTGTGGTGAGAAAAGGTAGGACTCATTTGAGAGCTGATCATCTCTCTAGGCTCACATCGGGAGAAGCCCCACAAGGAGTATCAGATGACCTTCCTGATGCTTACTTGTTTAATCTGGAAGTTGTACCGCAGTGGGCCAAGCCAATAGTACCAGTATTGACATACGGGCCTAAACATCCAGTGGTGAACACACGGAATAGAGAGATCGTAAAAGCCCAAAAGTACCATATCTTGGCAGGAAGCATGTACAAGCACACAGATCAAGGGATCTTGGCTTGTTGCGTAGAAGAGGATGAGTACGCTAAATGGTTGCAACTAGCACATGTAGGTGCACTAGAGCAACACCATTCAAAACAACGAACTTTACAGACCTTAAAGAGATTCGGAGTGCACTGGCCAACTATGGAAGCGGATGTCCAAAAGTTGTGCAAGGAATGCCCAATCTGCTGCACTAAACCACCAGTGGAACATGCCACTCTCTATCAAATATCCATTGTGCCAGATTGGAGTGAACCTCTAGTATCATTCTTGCGGACAAACACATTCCCCCCAGACATGACTCTAGCTAGGAAAAGGAGTTTAGAACAAGAAGCCCTGGATTATTCACTCATAGGTGATAATCTATATAAGCGCGGTAAAGATGGTTACCTGAGACTGTGTGTCCATGAAAGTGAGTATCTTAAGATCTTAGAAACTGCTCACCAAGGTGTAGCAGGAGGACACTTTGGACCAGATCGGGTAATCAAGGCAATACTATTTGCGGGCTTTTGGTGGCCTACACTTCACATGGATGCACATACCTATGTGAAACGGTGTGATATCTGTCAAAGGACTCAGTATCCTATACGCAAAGATGAGATGCCACTGAAACCTATGATGGGTGGACGTGCATTCTCTAAGTGGGGAATAGACTTCGTAGGGCCTATTAATCCCCCAGCGAAAGGTTCTCATGCAGAATACATCATTGTGGCAACAGATTATCTCACCAAGTGGGTAGAGGTAAAAGCTACAACCAAGAACGATGCTCAAACAACTGCCAAATTCTTGTTTGAGAATGTATTCACGAGATATGGACTACCCATAGAGCTGGTAAGTGATAGAGGCACTCATTTCTTGAACGAAGTGATTGAAAATCTACTCCAAGAATTCTTGGTAATACACAAGAAGTCTGCCCCTTATCACCCTCAAGCTAATGGACAAGCTGAGAGTACTAATAAGATTTTATGCAATGTACTGACAAAACTAGTGAACACTAAACGCTCTGATTGGGACAAACAGCTACACCATGCTGTTTGGGCATACCGAGTTGCCTATAAAACGGTACTCCAAGCCACCCCCTTTCAGATGGTATTCGGCCAAAACGCTGTGCTACCTTTGGACTTCCTGATCCCCACATTGAGAGTAGCTCAAGAACACGAATGGACAGGTCACGAGCTCTCCTCTAGGATCTTTGACCTTGAACGATTAGGAGAAACAAGACTGAGAGCCGCTGCAGGGATATACGCAGCCAAGAAGAGACAGAAGGCATACTTTGATGCCCACGTGAAGGATAAAGGCCTGAAAGCAGGAGATCTAGTCTTGGTCTATACACTCAAACAACACGCGAAGAAGCTAGAAAAGAGAGGCTACGGACCTATGATCATCAATAGGATCTCCACAAGCGGAGCGGTACAATTGGCCACATTAGAGGGTGATGTTCTCCCAAATTATATTAGCGGTTGCAGAGTCAAGCTGTACCAGGAACCCCTCACAGAAGAAATGCTTAGCCGACTTAATACTGCTAAGAAACGCAAAGAGGAAGAAAAGCGAGTGCGAGAAGAAGCTCAAGCAGAAGCTTTAGAACGCATTAGAAGAATGAAATTACGTAGGCAAGGTAGAGAGCAGCCTAGGACAAATGACTATGCAGATCAAGGATATCATGTGGCAATGTGTGAAGTCGCAGGAACAAGCTCGCATAGGATAATTGATAGACGTCCTTTCGTAACCTTAGATATAGGACAAGGAAAGAGTGCAAGGACTGTAAGAGCCTTGATTGACTCAGGTGCGGCCACTAGTGCTGTTAGAATGTCTTACTGTCAAGAGTTACAGTTAACTGTCAATCCTGTGGAGGCATATCTTATAGGATTGGGAGGCGTGGAAACCCCTTGCATGGGCGAGGTGGAACTTCCCCTCTACATTCATGATGAAGCAATGACAGTTAAAGTACTAGTGTGTCAGGATGAGGATCTCACTGAGCCTCTTGTCCTGGGTCAAGATTGGATTTATGACCAAGCAGTCAATCTAAACCTAAGAAGTGGACTTTTCCAGGTTTGGGTCAATCATAGTCGAGTTACGGTAGAATTAGACAATCAAGCACTCAAGGAACTAGGAAAGGCACAGACTCCTGGTCCTTCCAGGGGTACACATGAAGATGACCATGCTGTTCTTGTCCAAAACTATGTGTTGCAGAGGAATGATATTCGCAAAAAAGGAGTCAGGGATGCAAAGGAACTCCCTTCTTTTCCAAAGGCTAGAAAGAGGCAGCAACCCAAGGTGGATCAGAGGCAGAAGAAGCAGGGTACTACCTATGTCAGCGATCAAAAGTACCTGCGCAGCAGAACAGCCCAACAAATAGATCAGGTATGGGTACGGAAAGGCGAACGACCAGTTGCACCACCGTCAACTACAGGGGCAAAGTCTCTTATTAGTGACCGACAACGCAACGCTAATAAGAAGTTTTTCAGAAAATCTTCTGCTAAAGTAAAATCTATTTGGGTGCCCAAGAAGTCGATGAAGGCAAGCCCACAATCAAGACAAATTTGGGTGCCTAAGGCTTGCTTGATGGCACAATTAGCTACGCTGAGGCCACAACTTAAACAGCATAACGCAGCGACGCATACTACCAGATTTCACTCGTTCTCGACACTCATGTACACACCAAAACCCAAGAGCGTACATGTAATCAATTGTAAATGGGTCCCAAAAAGGCCTCATCTGCAAACCACGACATCGAGAAGGCTCTGTAGAGACTCTCCGAAACCGAAGGCAAAGCCCATTCACTGCATTTGGCAGCCTAGGGCCTGTAATAAACCCCCCAACCCCAATGTGTAAATTCATAACCCACTTACTAACTGCAATAGTTTCCTAGGACAACACAATCACTAACCACACACACTGCCTTCATGCACTTACTAACCACTAACTCACCATCCATCTCATGTTAATGTTGTAACGGGGACAACAACAGATTTATTTTGTCCAGTCCGATGTTAACACTTGGTTCTATATTCTCACAGAACCACTCAGCAAACAGGCCATGGCAGAAGTAGGTACCAGCTCTCAAGCCGGATCTGGTCCCCAGATAGTGGACATAGAAACACTTCTCCTTGAGCCACGCCTCACTGCAAGACCGCAAGAGCTTCAAGATGTGCATGTGCTCCCCATCCAGGATCCTCCTCAAGGACACACTTCTCAAGTGGGTAAGCATGCGCATTGGTTCAGTGATGTTGCTGGACCACTGGGCGATGGAACCTACTTCTGGGAAGCAGAATTGGAGTTCAATGGCAAATGGGGTCGATACCACTTTTTCACACGTGAATTTGAAAGCTACCAAAATGCTGAAGTCATGAGATCAGTTTGGGTCAAAGCAGGTGTGGAAAGTTATTTCAGGACTCACTTACCAAAGCCGGATTTTTTACGATGCTCTTATCTGATCAGTACCATCACGCCAAGCAGAGCCAAGGGCGGCGACAGCACCTTTGTGTTGCCATCACTGCTGCCGGGTAATGAGCTCAAAAGATTCAAGTTGAGCCTCAATCTGGTAAGAGAAGCGTTGGGTATGTACGGCATGCACATCCCAACAGAAAAGGAAACCATGGTCCCAGGTCGAATGAAGCACAAGGATTTGAATAAGTTGAAGGATATGGTAGCCATGACACCTACCATTGCGCTTCACCTGCGCACCATCATGCAACACTTCGCGTTTCCCGCCCAAGAACGATTCACAATGCCCCCGAAAAAAATATGGTTCAGTTTATATCTAGCAGAAACCGAAAGCCTACCCATCAATGTGCCACACTGGATCATAGACCAGATCCACCTAGCGCATCAAAGGTGGAACAAAAAACAGAAGAATGTGCTCCACGGGTGTTGCGCTTTGACCAGAATAATCTATAGATGCTTGGCTTATGACGTGCCTGTTCAGCGGGCACTCGTATGGTCACGAGTCCAAGAATTCCAAAGAAGGCTATCAACAGCAGGCCCTCCATCCAAGAAGATGAGGGGGGGAGTCCAACTACCCTGTGCTCAACCAAGGGGAGCTACCGCTACACCAGAAATCACTCCTCCCCAGACACGACGAGTTAGGCCATTCACAATCCGGTTACCAAGACCAAGCACGGAGGGGCCTAATCTGGTGTTTCCACCCATTCCATCCGATTTGGAATTCCCGCAGGGATTTACTCTTGAGGACCTCACGGATGAAGAAATCGCCAGATTAATCTATGACTCTAACCTCGAAGCGGAAGCAGCGCGAGAACCACGACCCAAAACAACATCGGCCCCCACCCAACCACAAACTGTAGAAGTCGATGTAGATGAACAAGAGGCAGGAGGAGATGAAGAAGAGGCCGACGAAGAACAACACCAAGAATATGACGAACTCTCCGAGTTAGCAAGTGCCCCAGCATATTCGGCACAAGTCAAGAGACTATATCGAACCATGCGACTGGTTCAGGAACAGCATAAGATGTCTCTAGAACAAGGCAAAAGACTCATGAACGACTTGCTAGCGGAGGAAGGTGTGGACGAGTTGTTCATTGAGTCCATGAACCTTCATGCCGACGCTGTAGGACTGGACGAGGCCATCCATGAGGCTATGGCCTACATCCACAGGTTTGAAAAAAGAGTTCCCGTTCGTCCCAGGAGGTCCGGGAAGCAAATTCACATCAATACATCAGCACCAGGCGAGTCAGCGCAAGCAGAAGAATATCACGAAGCACCGTTGTCACCACCATCCCCACCTCACACTACACAATTCACTCCACCACAGGACACTAGCACTACCACATCCACCACCACTACCATCGTCATGGGCATCCCACTCTCCCCGGGAATCCAAGTCGGGGGAGTCACCATGCCGACCTTCACCACCCTGTTCACCGATGTCACATCCACTCCACCCACGATTCCCATCTACACCGTCACTCAAACAGTTGACACGATGGAAACATCACCAGCCACAGCACCGCTCCCTCCCCCCATGCCACCATCACCCATACCTCCTCCACCCACATCTCCACTTACATCCACAGCATTCACCTCTCCCATTCCCGCCCCCATTCCCCCTGCATCATTATTTAATGTAAATAACATATTTTTTGCATTAAACCAATGTGTATATCAGCTCCAACATGAGTACAAAGCTCTGGACAACCGGTATCAGCAACTGGAAACGCACCACCAGGAATTACAAACACAATTTCACATTCTACACACAGAAAATGCAGAACTGAATCAACGCTACGCGGCGCTTGAGCAGGCTCACCAAACCTTATCGGCAGCACCCCAACCATCGACAGAATCAGGTGCCAAACAACTGGAGGCTTTACTTGAGGTATACCAAGCCGATAATCTCAAAGTTCGGCGTAACTTGGCACTTCTCAGAAAACACATGGCGGCCGCCCTTGAGGAAAACAAGAGACTGCAGCAGCAAAATGAAGCAAATCTAGAAGCTGCAATGGAAGGCTCTCCACACGAAATCGATCCAGAGCAATTTAAAGCTGTACCCTCAGAGACAATGAAGACCATCCTGGACGGCTATGCAGACCTATTAGAAGCGCATGATGACTTGGAAAGGGAACGTGATGCGCTGCGCAATCAACTCCAAGAGCAACAGACAGTACCCAAAGTCACAGAAACGACCACGACTTCAGAAGAAGTCATGGCATTGAAAGAGCAGGTGGCTGAATTACAGGCACGATTACTCACACATGAAAGGCAACCCTCTCCAGTGGTCGAACCTGAACCCGAGGATTTGGTACCCATCGAGGTAGATGAGACGTATGAGGAACCTTACGTTCCTATGCCAATGCCAGGTGGTGAACAAACCGCAGAAGGAATGGATACGCTAGAAATCGAAGTACCTGAGTGGCTCCAAACACTAGAGAAAACGGCATCAACTCATGAAGATCGAGTCGCAGTTCAAATCCAATCTATGGCAAAGATAGAGGACACTATTATTAAATCAGAATACTTCCGCAGCATGTCCCACCATAGATGGATCGGAACCAATGATGATCAATACGTGCCCTATTGTATACTCCTGGCGGACTACAATGCAGAAATCCAACACAAATGTGGCAAACCTCCAACGTTTGCTACACAATTTGGGCCAGATGACATCCCAGAGAGCGCTAAAAAAGGATCCATTCATCAACCCACTTGGAGGATCCGACTCCTCGAAACCTATCCGGAGATGGTTCGCACCTGGACGAATATGCCCCTTTTTATTAAATATAACCCTTGTTATGTTCCTGTACTCCGCAGGCGCACATGGCCAGAGTTTACCATTGCAGTCAAGAATATCAAGGGATGCGCCAAATGGTTAAACTACGTCTATCTAGCACCCCCTCAAGGGCCTCCCACCGTCAATTACATGATTTCCACTATACGGCACTGGAGCCTCCGATTAAAGAATACCCCTGATGTAATGGCCCAGATGTGCATGAAAATTTTTGAGTTAATGCTTATTACATTCAGGACATTCAAGAATATCAAAGACCCACACTTCTCAGGCGTCGGATTCCTTACAGGAAACCAAGATTTGGTATATGACATGAGCACCACTCCTTCCATAGAGGTGATCTACGCTTGGCACGCCAGAATAAAATACCTCCCGGCCTGTTTTAAACAAACATTCGAAGAGATGTTCATAACAGGGTTCTGGGAATACCACTCAGAAATATTTGTGCCCAGACCCTCACATCTCCTCCATTTATTTGCTGTGGAGCGAACCATTCACTCAGAGCAGTTACGGGTGCCACATCCAGAGGTCCCAGGGCCAGTCAATTGGGATGCATTGCTGACAGATCTAGCAAGGGGACTCAGGTTAGAAGAACACCACCTCGCCGCCGATGTTGTACAATACTACGTACAAAAAGCAGCTAGACAAGGGTCTGTCAGGGGCGACAGACGCGAGAGTGGGGGGGGTGTTGGCAGTAGCCTTGGTACATCAGGATCTACAAGACGTGAAAGTCAAAGAAGGGAGTCAGAGCGAAGGGACAGCACAAGTGAGCGAAAGGACAGCACAAGCAAACAGGGCAGTCAAAGAAGATCTGGCAAGTAGGCCAATATTTTTTCAAGACATTAATGCAAATCAGAGAAATGGACACGCAGGGAAGAAGAGCAAGTAGGGAACTTGAAGATATGTATGGCAGATCACTAGAAGAAATCCCTACAACAACAGTGATGTTTATCACTAATAATCATTGTAAATTTCATTTCACATTTTTGTAGCTCCATTTTGTGCAAGCCAAGGAGTCCTTGAGCTTGAGGAGCCTTAGAAGTAGTTACGTACCAATTTTCATAATTTTTAGATCTCGTTTGAACCCCCAAATAAGCCCTGGAACCTAATTTTTAACTAGGCCAGACACTAGGTCTGGACAGGGCCAAAAGCTAGTCAAAAACTATAAAAGGAGCTAGAGAGCTCATTTTTGGGGGTAGATTGTAATTGAAACGAACTTGTAAGAGCATTTTGAAAGTAATCTGAAAGCTCCATTGATTCTCACTCTTTGTCTTGCCGTGTGTGCGCGTGTGTGTGTATGTGTGTGCATGCTAGTGTGCTTCTCACTCACGCACTTGTGCCGCCACTTGCTCGAGGTCTTCATACCATCCTCACGTCTTCCTGGATTGACATTAAAGGAGGTGCTACTCATCATTGAGCTACAACATACCTATGTGAAGAAATGTGACACATGCCAACGTGCCCAGTACCCAATTAGAAAAGATGAGATGCCTTTGAGGCCAATGATGGGCGGACGTGCATTCTTGAAGTGGGGCATAGACTTTGTAGGTCCTATTAACCCCCCAGCTAGAAACTCCCATGCAAAATACATTATTGTAGCCATGGACTACCTTAGAAAGTGGGTAGAAATCAAAGCCACAACAAAGAATGATGCTCAAACAACGGCAAAGTTCTTATTTGAGAATGTGTTCACACGATACGAATTACCAATAGAGTTAGTAAGTGATAGAGGCACACACTTCTTGAATGAAGTAATCGAAAATCTTCTCCAAGAATTCTTGGTGATACATAAGGAGTCTGCCCCCTATCATCCACAAGCTAACGGACAAGCTGAGAGCACAAACAAGTTCCTATGTAATGTATTGACAAAACTAGTAAATAACAAACGCTCTGACTGGGACAAACAACTTCATCATGTTGTTTGGGCCTACCGAGTTGCCTATAAAACGGTACTCAATGCCATCCCATTTCAGATGGTCTTCGGATAGAATGTTGTGCTACCATTGGACTTCCTAATCCCAACTTTAAAAGTAGCACAAGAGCATGAGTGGAATGGACAGGAGTTATCCTCCAGGATCTTTGATCTAGAATGCTTAGGTGAGACGAGGCTACGAGCAGCGGTAGGCATCTATGCTGCAAAGAAACGGCAAAAGGCATACTTTGATGCACACATCAAAGATAAAGGATTGAAAGAGGGAGACCTAGTGTTGGTTTATACACTAAAGCAACATGCCCGTAAATTGGAAAAAAGAGGATACGGACCCATGATCATTAATAGAACTTCCACTAGCAGTGCAGTTCAATTGGCCACACTAGAAGGCGATGTCTTACCAAACTATATCAGTGGTTGTCGAGTCAAGCTATATCAAGAACCTCTTACAGAGGGTATGCTAAAGAGACTCAACACTGCTAAGAAGCGAAAAGAAGAAGAATTAAGGGTTAGAGAAGAAGCACAGGCAGAGGCGAGAGAACGCATTAGGAGAAATAAGTTAAGACGCCAAGGCCTAGATATCAATCATGAGGCCCCAAGATACCACATGGCCATGTGTCAAACATCAAGTGCAATTGCTTCTCAAATAATTGATTGACGTCCCTTTGTGAACATCGCGGTAGCACAAGGGAAGAATGCAAGAACTGTGAGAGCATTGATTGACTCAGGTGCAACAACTAGTGCCGTTAGACTATCCTACTGTCAAGACTTGCAATTGAACATAAAGCCTATAGAAGCCTATCTCATAGGTTTGGGAGGTGTGGAAACCCCTTTGTTTGGGAGAGGTGGAACTTCCCATCTACCTTCAAGATGTTCCAATGAAGTCAAAATGCTAGTATGTCATGATGAAGACATTATAGAGCCACTTGTCTTGGGTCAAGATTGGATTTACGACCATGCAGTCAACTTGAACCTATGACGTCAACTCCTTCAAGTTGGGGTGCATGACCAATGCATCACATTAGAATTAGAGAATTGCATGCGCACAAAGCCAAGTAGCACACATTCTCTTAGTTCTTCCGAAACTAATCTTTGTAAAGAAAATGTCGTGTGTGTCACAAACCCTACGAAGCAAAAGGACTCAATCATGGAAGCACAAGCTCATAGGCCAGCCAACCTCTCTTCTCTCTCACATACTAATGCGAGTGTAACTCGACCAAAGAGGCAAGAAAAAAAGACATCTACAGACAGAATTCAAGAAGAAAGAAGCTCAGGGCATGAAGCAGATTTGGGTAGGAAAAGAAGAACAACCACTAGTTTTGCCACAACCCTTCCCAATGAGGCAAGCCAACCATGCTGAAAGAAGCATCATGAAACGAGGACCAGCTCAATCCTACGGTCTTCGACAAATTTGGGTACCAAAGCAATCGGGGAAGGTTGACCATAATAACGTTAACGTACAAATTTGGGTGCCAAAGAAGTTAGTTGCAGCTCAACAAGGGCGATTACAAATGTGGGTACCCAAGACACTCTTACATGCACGAACACCACAAATCTCCCTCACAAGCAAAGTTTCCACAAAGACGCCAAGGAGAAGCAAGGGTCAACACCAAGCTTAAAGAACCAAAGCAGATCAGCCCACCTCTTCGACAATCATAAAAGGCAACCAACAAGGGTATGGGTTTGGAAGCCAAAAGTATCAGTAGCTTCCACAAAATCAAAGAGCCAACCACGCTGGATACCAAATTTTAGACACCATTCCACAATGAAGGGGCCAGAAGTGATTTCCGCAAAACCACGTACCATTCTCAAATGGATCCCTATAAAGAGGATTACATCATTGCAAGATTCAATCGACACCTCCAAACAAAGATTGCATCAAGTCTAGAATTAACATAAAAAAAAACCTCGACCAACAACAACCATGTGCCTTTGGCATAACCTTGTCTTTTGCACCATTTAGGTCATGCATTTCCAAAGTATGCATTAATCTAGGGCCACATTGCACGGCCGTGCAAAGACACAATTGAGAATACTAGGCACATGCAACACATTGGACATATGTAAAATATTTTATTGACACTAACATCTTTCTTCTTGTTTTGTGAACTTGTTCCAAAAAAAAAAAAAACGAAAGAAAGAATAAGATTGTGTGTTTGACGAATCCCCAATGCGAACCATCAACAATGGAAGACAAGCTAATGATCAATCATCATGATGGAATTACAACACGAAGAGTTAAAAATCGACGAAATTTTCACCATGGTAAGAATTGTATGCTTCAACAACAACATAACCATGATCGATTAGGAAACCTCTTCGTTAGCTTACCCTTGAGTACCTAGCTCAAGACCCAACTTCTTGCACCATAATTCTTCCAATGCATTTCCCAAGTATGCATGCATAGGCCTACATTACAGAGCCGTGCACAAGGCACATTCTTCTTCTAACCCATGCACTAATGCACTTATCCATCAGTCATTATGGGTCACAAGTACTTGGTATGGAAACTAGGGAAGCCATCTTTGGAAGAACCAGAGGACATCACGGCGACAACAACCAGAGCCAGGAAGCAATCCACCACAAGAGTTGCTCATAATCAACATTGACAACCTCTTTCGAGTAGCTCACAATTTTTGAAAGCTCACAAAGACACCATCCAGCTGGAATACATGGACGAAGTCCATAAAAAGGTTGCAATCACAAAATGATGAACTAGACAACTACCCAAGCTACGATTGGAAGATGAACCGCTCCTACGGATACATGAAGGAAACTACCTCTCAATGTACTACATGGAACAACCACTACAACAAGGGTCTATCAGGGACGACAGACTCAAGAGGGGGGGGAGTGTTGAAGCTCAAGGTCAAGGACAAAGCATGGAAGCATGTCAAAGAAGTGGACACACAAGAAGAAGGAGCAAGTAGGGAGCTCCAAGAATCACATGTCAAATTTTCAAAAGAAATCCCTATAAAAATAGTGATTTTTATCACTAAAAATCATTGTAAATACCATTTTCTATTTTTTTCAACTCCATTTTGTTCAAGCCAAGGAGTCCTTGAGCTTGAGGAGTATTAGATGTATCATACTACCAATTTTCATAATTTTTAGATTCTATTTGAGCCCCCAAATAAGCCTTGGAACCTAATTTTTAACTAGGCCAGACACTAGGTCTGGACAAGGCCAAAACTACTCAAAAAACTATAAAAAGGGCTGGAGAGCTCATTTTTGGGTTAGCTTGTTGTAGATTTCAGCTTTGTAAGAGAGTTCATTTGCAATTGAAGATCTTCCATTGTTCCACTCTTTGCTCTTACCTTGTGCGCGTGTGTGTGTATGTGTGTGCATGCTTGTGTGCTTTCACTCACGCACTTGTGCACTTCCCTTGCTCTTGGTCTTCATACCGGTCCTCACGTCTCCACGGATTGACATTTATGAGGTAGAGCTCCTCACGTTGGTACTCACCATTGTGCTAGAGTGACACACACACACACACACATACACACACATATACACACTGTTAAAAAGCGCTTTTACATTATAGGCATTTTTAAGTTCTTTCGGGCTCTTGGGAGTGGTAGGGGTCTGATAAATCAGAGGCCCTGTAACTTAATTTTCCCAATTAACTTATTCAAACCACAACACGTTAATGTTCAGTATTGAACTCTTATACAGGTTAATGTTTAAAACTCTGGTTAGACTTTCCACAGTTCATAACACCAGAGTTATTCATTACCATCGCACATACTTATTATCCTTACTTAACCTCACTGTGTTAATCACAACTTAATGTAATTAAACAAAGGTAAGAACAATAATACTCCGATCTCACGAATGCTGCACTACGACGACGTCTCCACAGGCCGCAATCGCCCAGACAGACAGTCTGGCGATCCCGCTTGTCGTTACCGGAGAGTCATTGCAATGTCTTTTCATTAATTGATAAACAGATACATCACTTCGCAACGACCTTTCGGTTCGTGCGGGATAGGCAAATATAAGAATTATGAAAATACAAAATGCCAATCCGGCGGCTTACATTGGCACGCACAGTGGACTTGAACCCGCAACGGAAACAAAATTTAGGGCTCATCTACTATGCCCTGTATATACATGGTGCGAGATAATTTAAAAGTTCTAGAAATCTTCTGCTTCGAAGAATCCAGCATTAACTTTAAAGTTTCTGGTTCGACTAACTGTGCATCAGTACGAACAGAGCTTGCGGCAATCACTTGACTCATTAAAATGTCAGCCTGTCTCTGCAAAAAGGCCTCTTGCAAGTAGAAATCATTTGCAAGGATTGCGTCACGACTTAATCTCATATCTTCAATCTGTTTATCTATTCTGGATAAACGCTCTGCTTGATAACCGAGCTGCTTTTCTCTTCTCTCCAGTTCTTCAGACTGGAACTGCATGGTTTTGTAGTAAGCTTCTATTTCCTTCTGCACTCCTTCAAAATCTTTCTTTAAACGGAGATACCTGCCAAGTTCTTCTTGTAACTCTTTATCACGCTTGAACAGGGTTTCGGTAGTCTTATGCAGCTCTGCTTCAGCTTTAAGTACATTGCTGGCCAGAGACTGAGAGGCTTCTTCTAATATGTTGTATGCTTCCTGCGTGCTATGCAGTTCATTGCCTATGGCAGTCATTGCATCTCTTTTATCAGTGATTTCTTGCTTCAACGTGCTGATTTCTGTATCCTTTTGACATAGCAAAGCATCTTTTTGTGCTAGCTGATCTTGAAGCTGTTGAATTTGTAAGTGTAGGCCATGATTTTCTGCCTTAACTACATCGACTTCTTCCTATAGTGGAGTAATATCTGCTTCTAAGATATCGACTTTATGCTGCAATTCTTGACGAATATTATCAGTGACCATTCTGAGTTGCATCGGTAGCTACTGTGAGAATTGGATTAGCATTCGACCCATGGACTCTAATTCAATAAACATGGGAACTGGAAGAGGAGGAGGAGGAAGTGGCTAGGATGAAGAGGCTGATAAGAGATGATTGGAAGATGGTGGGGAATAATTAGGCGAAGAGGATGAGGAATCTGGTGCGTCAGGGACAATAGGTTGAATAGGTACAATGGGATCGATCGGATTCATTGGTGGAGGAGTGGGTATAAGAGTGTTGGGCACCAACACTATTTCAGGATTATGCTGCGTAGTCGCTTCAAGTCTGTCAACTACAACATCGACCACAAGAATTACTTCATTGACAATCTCAGCAACAATGGATCGCACATCATCTTGGGTCTGGTGCTGAGAATCCTCCTTTGAAGAAATTGCTTCAGATTCGGTGGTGGACGCACTTTGTTCCTGCTGTTTATTCGGAGAATATTGGGCGGAAGAATCGACATGGATAGAAGTTGCGGTGTCATGAAAGATTTCTTCTTCATTGACAACATTGGAACCTTGCACCTGGCTCTCCGACGGGCTTATGCGGGTGCGTTTTTGGCGAAGAAGTTGGAAAAGATCTTCATCCTCATCGTCGTCTTCATCTTCAAGCATCCGAGTGGATTCTTCATGCAGTAAGAACGGTGCATTGGGTGGAGGTTGCGCGGCTTGAATGGTGGGAAAAAGGAACGTAAGGATGTGGGGAAGGTGTGATCGTGGAAGATCACCTTTGTTAACTTGTTGAATAACCGTAATGCATTCACGGTGAATGCGCCGGAAATAATAAGAGGCAAAATTGACAGGCTCACGAGAAGCCATGTCGATCATTGAATAAAATGGGTGTGAAATCCCATAAGTACGTTTTTGTAAATTTAGGATAGCTACTAAGAATTGTAAGGCGGTCCGTTCAGGGTCAGGGCGACAAAAAATGGCATAGTCATTCGATGAGTGCCGTGGGAACAATTCGACCATGGTGGCTACCGGAAGGAGATGACCATTCTCCAATCTTTGTATGGGCAGACGAAATGTTTCAGCGAATGAAGCTAATGTGATTACTACGCGAGACGATAAACATGTAATCGACCAACTCTGCTTCGTAGCAGGTGTGGCAGCGATGGCCGAAATGATCTACGCATAAAACGGTTGACACTCCACTGAATGCCAAGGCAATTCAGCGAAGTTCAACAAGCCACGGATACGCAAGAACTCACGCACATCCTGAGGGAGTCCGTCACGGAAGGTAGCGAAATTGGCTAACGCTTCCATGATGCGCACGCGAAGTCACAAGAATACGAATACTCAGTAAACACAAAAACACAGTGCACAGAACACACAGACACAATAGCGATTAACAGTGAAAAGAAGAAGATTAAGTAGACACTTGGCAACGGGAAGCGAACGAAAACCCTAATCATCGCGCGGTATGGAAATGTTAACCTTCATAATTACGGCGTGCATGCATGAGCAGAATCAGTAACACAGGGGTGGCGATTAATCACAATTAGATATCAAAACGAGGAGTTTTACGGTATTTATTCAACCAAAATGCGGAAATAAAAAAAATAAATGACACGCGGAAAAACGAAGAATATGTGAGCGGCGATCAAGCGCTTGGTGATATGGATGCAACTTTGAACCATTGATTACTTTAGGAACAGGGATTCCGGTCAAGGTAGTCAGCCGAAAAGTAGCTGGTCCCACTTTCTCACTAATTCGGTAAGGACCAAACCACCGTAATTTAAATTTCCCAGCAGCACGATTTGCTTTAGCATTGTAAAAGAGCACAAGTTGGCCCACCGTAAAAACTGGAGTTTTGAGGAAACGATCATGAGTCCGGGCTTCCCGCAACTGAACTTCTTGAAGAGTTAGGAAGCTTTCCCAACGCTGTTCATCCAGATCTCTGAGTGCATCCAACCGAAATGGCAAAGAGTCTTCGGGCAGTAATTTCTATGTTATGGCCACGTGTAAGATTGGCACTACGAGCTCCATCGGCGCGATTGCTTCCAACCCATAAGCAAGCTTGAAAGGGGTCATTCCGATTGCAACTTTGTATGTAGTCCGGTATGCCCATAACACTGCGGGTAGTAACTGATCCCATCTTTCTGGAGATTCCACGATCAATTTGCGAAGCATACTCAACAACGTCTTATTGGTACTTTCCGCTAAACCATTAGCACGAGGACAGTACGGTGAACTAAATTTATGCAAAATTTGAAAAGTATGCATTAGTATGCACATTAAATTACTAGCAAAATGGGTTCCTTGGTCTGTCACAAGTTCCAAAGGTAATCCATAACGTGGAAATACGTCCTTCATCAGACATTTTGCCACCGAAACAGTTGTGGCGGACCGTAAGGCCCAAGCTTTTGCCCACATGGTAGCATAATCTATACAGGTCAGGATGTAGCGATTATTGCTAAGGGTCGCTCGTGGTGTAATTGGCCTAATAAAATCAAGACCCCACTTCTGAAAAGGTTCCAAAGGTAAGATAGGTTGCAGAGGAAAGAAGTGGCGTTGTAAGGACTATCCAGATCATTGACAAGTGTCACACTGCTGCATAAACTGAGTCACGTCTTTGTACATGGTAGGCCACCAAAACCCACTTTGCAGAATTTTTCGGTGAGTAAGGTCTGCTGCAAAATGTCCACCGGAGGGTATTGAATGTGCCATAGCAATAACCGAGTTTACTTCGTGTGGTGGGATACAACGAATTAAGACACCAGTATGATCCATGTAGTACAACTTTCCTACAATCAACCGGAATCTACGACTGTAAACTACAATTTTTTGCCGCAAAGCATGAGTATGAAGAGGAAGACATCCAGCAGTCAGAAAAGTTAACAACATATCATAGTAGGTAGGCAGCACAGGATGTTCGGTAGGTTCATCACGAGCTGGTTCAGCAGCGTAAATTGCTGGTGTGGTATCATCAACGCCCACCGGAGCTTCACCGGAATCCAACCGAGAGAGAAAATCTGCTAAGGCATGTGCTGTGCCGGGTCGATGAATCACTTCATAGTCGAACTCCTGTAGCAATAAAACCCAACGAGCCAAGCGACCACCTAAATGTTGCTGCCGGACCAGATATACAAGTGCGGCATGATCCACGTGAAAGGTAAATTTTTGGCCGAGCAAATAATGCCGGAATTTCTTCACTGAATACACCAACCCGAGACATTCTCTTTCGGTAACTGAATAATTCCTTTCCGCAGGAGCGAGTCGGCGACTTGCATAGTAGACAGACCGAAACCATTTATCCGTTTGATGCATTAAAACACTACCAATGGCTATATCCGATGCATCTACAAAGACATGGAATGGACGATCCCAATCAGGAGGTTGCAAAATTGGAGCCTGCATCAATAATCCTTTTAGACGATCGAAAGCAGTTTGGCATTCTGGGATCCATTCAAACTGTCGTGGAGTACTACTCATTAGCCGATTAAGTGGTGTTGCTAAATGGGTTAGCCACCATAGATATCTGCCATGCCACCGGATTTGACCCAGGAAACACATAATTTCTTTCGGCGTTGTAGGGATGGGTGCTTCCAACACAGCTGCGACTTTGTCTGGTTCGACTTGGATACCTTGTGCAAATATAATATGTCCAAGAAGTTTACCACAAGAAACCGCAAAAACAGATTTTGTCGAATTCAGGCAGAGTCAGTATTCACGGCATTTCTCAAAGCAGCACCGTAAATGATACAGGTGTGTCGTAATCTTACCAAATAAGGAAAAGTCATCCAAGTACTCTTGCATAAAAGTATTCAGATAGGGTGAAAAAATTTCTTGCATACACCGTTGAAATGTGCTTGGAGCATTCCTTAAGCCAAACCACATGACTGTAAAAGCATACACACCCCAATTTGTAATGAAGGCTGTTTTAGGTATGTCCTGCTCGGCCATGCGCACCTGGTTATAACCACTATAAACATCGAGAAATGAATACATCTCATGCCCGGCCACCCTGTCTAGCATTGTGTCGAGAAAGGGGAGAGGAAATGGATCAGGTACGGTGGCCGCATTCAGTTTCCGGTAATCCACACAAATCGGAGTTATTTATTTTTCTTTGGAACAATCACGATCGGAGAGATCCATTTCGCGTGTTCGATTGGTACGATGAATCCTACCTTCAATAACCGATCGAGTTCTGCTTTGACCTGTGCTGCATAATTGGGATTCATTCGGTAACTGGATTGTTTAATTGGCTTCGCTTCTGGCTTAAGCATGACCTGATGTTGATAGATCCGCGGATCAAGACCTTTCATATCGCGATAGTCCCAAGCAAAAACATCAAAAAACTCACGCAGGAGTCGGATTAAATCATCTTGGAATGCCTTGGATAGTCCTACCTTAATCTTAAGAGGTCGCGGGTTAACTTCATCACCCAAATTATAGGTTATTAACTGGTCTTTCGGAACATAAAATTGACGAGGTTTCCCCAAGTCTTCAGCTGACTGTAAAAGTTGATGTAGAGTGGCTCCATCCATAGCACCATGATCATCTTCATCTGTATCTCCGGTCATGGGAATAACCGAACAGGCTGCCGGACTCCAGTTGTCTGCTACAGCTTGAAGATCTATAGTTACTAAGGATATCAGATCTTTATTGTTCTTCAGAAACGTCTCTTCTTTGTCGTCAGATAAGCCATCCAACATGTGGACCGGCTCTGCTACATAGGGTCTGGCATGAAGCTCACAGGGCTGAATGGCATCTAGTTTGACAACATATTTATTGTGATTATCTTTGAAAGTCAATTCATGCACTGACCAATCCTGTATAACTTTGGCCTATTTCAACCATGATCGACCGAAAAGTAGATTATAGTCAAGACTGGATTTTGGTAGTTCTAAGACTACAAAAGTCATGTTGAACGTGGTACCCTGCAAAGTAATCGGGATATTCCGGACTAGTCCCACCGAATGGACTCGGGATTGATTGGCCATTCTGACAAAGAATTGGACGGGCTCGATTTGCATCCACCCCAACTTTTTGCAGAGAGCTGCAGTTGTTATGTTCACACCCGAACCACCATCAATTAACACTTGCGTAATCTTGTGATTTTTATGCCAGACAGTTATTAAGGGGACTGAATGATCCACCGTAGAGTCAGTTTCCGATTGTATTGTTGCAGTCGTCGGAGTACTGGGTGATCCAGGACTGACTTGTTGCTGGAATTGCTACCTAACTTCGGGCACCAAAGCGAGTAACTGCCCCAAAGGGAGTGTAATTGAAGCCTTAGAGAGAATATCCCAAACCTGCTCTGTTTGAATTGTACTCTTCACTGATTCTGATGATGATTCTCCTATTACTGGGGTAGAGTCTTGTTCATGTGCTCTCGCCTTTGGCAGGGTAGCCTGTGTCACCGAAACTGGATCCGAGAACAGCGTTGGCTCTTTAGCGGCCCATTGACTAGCTTTGGTATACATTCGCTGCTTACCCGATCTTGTCTAGACCACTGCTGCTTATGATTCCACTGGTGAGATATAGACCATGTTGGTCATCGGGTTCTGACGCTCTTTCTTTCTTTTGTCATATTCGGCTGCATCCTTGCAGAATCTTTGGATGTGGCCAAGCTCACCGCAAAAGTGACATCGAGGTGGTGGTAAGGAAGTACCTTCCGCTGATGTACCTGTCTGCCATCGATTTGTATTGAAATTGGTATTCCGCTGTCCCCGATAATTTCTGTATCCTTGCGGCTGAGTGTTTCGCATCTGTGGTGGCACATAGTGGGTTGCTGGCTTCCCTGATTCTTGTATAATAGCATTTAGAGCTACTCGTCCCTGCACTTTGGCATTATACGAACAATTTTTGGTTGAGTGTCCGGTGGTATTGCAGATAGCACAATACATCTGATTAAGGGCACAGGTAGCACTGGTGTGCCTGGGATTTTTGCACTTAGTACAATACATATGTTTAGCCGGATCATCTATAACATTTTTACTGGCCTTTAGCCACTCCAAATCTTCGGTGAATCCTCCAACCTTATGCTCTAGTTGCAGGGCCATCACAATAACAACATCCAGTGTCATAGCTCCCACACAGCGGATGATCATGATTTGTCTTAGCTGTGGGGTCAAACCATTAATAAACCACTGGGTTATAACAGCATCCAGTGTCATAGCTCCCACACAGCGGATGATCATGATTTGTCTTAGCTGTGGGGTCAAACCATTAATAAACCACTGGGTTATAACATCATCCGGTAAATTAGCATGTGCCAGAGGCAAATGCCTTAAATGAGTTCTAAATAATGTGGCATATTCCTGAACAGTTTGGTGCGGCTTCTGTCTATTGTTCTGCAAGTAATAAAAAATTTCGGCAGGGTTCTTCTTCAGCCGGAACCTCTGCAAAAATGCATCCCTTACCGCCTCATAGGTAGCGAAATGGATGATATCATACTCTGTTAGCCACCTCGCCGCTTCATTGACTAATGTTGACTAGAATACGATGAGCTTGTACGCCGGATCGATTGGATGGTTCAGTACGACATAACTTATTTCAAAGGTACGCACATGTGCATCAGGGTCGTCCCGTGGAAACCCACCGAACTTTGTGTACGTCACCCTTATTGGAACAGGTCGAAGTGGAAGTGGTTGTTGCTGTTGCTGCTGTTGTTGCTGCTGCTGCTCTTGTTGTTGTCCACTCATGGTGTTATTAGTGGTACCGTTGCTGTCTCTTGAGTTCTAAGGAGGTATTTCTGGTCCTTCGGAATCTATGTGGTCAGACCGCTCACCTTCCGGCTTGAAAATAGCGTTCAATCTCTTACGGATCTCCAAATCGAAGAGCCTATCCTCAACCTTGATATCCCAGGTAGGCAAATTTGCCTCGAACAGTGGTGTCCGAAATGAAGATTCACCAATGAGTATCACAGGGTCATCAAAAAACTGTAAATTCCCTGCAATTGGGACCGAACTGTCACCGGAATTTGTCGAACTTTCCCCAAAACAAGGTATTCTTTCACTAGCAATGATTTCTCTGGGTAACACAACTTTATCCTCGGAAGGGGTCAAATCCTGACCAGACAGTGTCGGGTCAACTGCGCACAGCATCTCTGTACACTCTGAAGTTATTGTATCTTCTGCAGACTGCACCGAAATTGCACCGGAATCTACCAGAATTTCCTCATGTGTCACCGGAATCTTACCGGATACACTGCTAACGGGCTCCGCTCCTTCAACAACTAGGCTTAACCGGTCTATGCTTCTGCGGCCTAGGGGTGTCCCTAACAAATTTGGTACTGTCCAGGGATGCTGGTCTCTCCTGTACTTCGGATACGACTCGCCGGACTGAGTAACCGGCATATATCACCTTTGCACCTCTTGCGTACTACTCCACCTTACTGATTATTCACAGTCTGTGCCACCTTCCCACAAACGGCGCTAGTGTTAAAAAGCGCTTTTACATTACAAGCATTTTTAAGTTCTTCGGGTTCTTGGGAGTGGTAGGGGTCTCATAAATCAGAAGCCCTGTAACTTAATTTTCCCAATTAACTTATTCAAACCGCAACACGTTAATGTTTAGTATTGAACTCTTATACAGGTTAATGTTTAAAACTCTGGTTAGACTTTCCACAGTTCGTAACACCGGAGTTATTCATTACCATCGCACATACTTATTATCCTTACTTTACCTCATCGTGTTAATCACAACTTAATGTAATTAAACAAAGGTAAGAACAATAATACTCCGATCTCACGAATGCTGCACTACGACGACGTCTCCACAAGCCGCAATCGCCTAGACACACAGTCTAGTGATCCCGCTTGTCGTTACCGGAGAGTCACCGCAATGTCTTTTCATTAATTGATAAACAGATACATCACTTCGCAATGACCTTTCGGTTCGTGCGGGATAGGCAAATACACACACACATACATGCACATACATACACACACACATGCATACATACACATACTTAATGCATACACACATACATATGTACACGTATATATATTGATTTCTAACCCATTTTGTTTTATATGTTAGGTATTATGGATCCTAGTAGAGAGAGAAAGGCGAAACTCACTCTCATAAAAAGTCTTATGAGAGCAAGAGTTCCATCTGATACTCTAGGGGCCATCATGCATGATTACTCAGAGATGTCTGATGAGGAGCTGAACTATACGATCTAGATGCTTACCCAACGATCAGAGGAGGGCTCTTCTGCGGCTCCACATGAAGGAAGACAACTATCTGCTCATAGGTATATTTTTTTTATAAGCTTTTTTAATGATATTATAACACATATTTTTATTTATTTTTATCTATCTATTTTCAGGACACCTATACCACCCCTAGATCGTGATAGCAGAGCAGATTTGCCTATGAGGACATGCATAGGCACCTTAGGACTAGAGTGCGATATAGAGCCAGAGGGGTGTAGAGAGTACGCATGCGGAAGCAAAATGAAAAGTAAAGTACTCTCACAAAACAAAGAATGTGTGAAACTCAAAATGAGTAGACCATGAAATGGGTAAACTCATGTGGATTAGAAATGGTGCGATGTGTGGCCCGACTCCACTCTCTTCTTTGCAGCAACCTGTTTATTTAAGAAAAAAATACATAAATTAAATGTAAAAAATTACTAAAATATATAAAAGTTATAAATATAAAGTATTAATTTGTGTACCTTCTGCTGAGGAAATGACTCTTGAAGACGTAGCTGTCTACGAAAAAATTGCCACGTCTCAAGTGGTATGTTAGGTCGCCTCTTATTTTTTCCCACCATACAATATCTCCTGTGTAATTTAATCTCAAACAGAAAAAAAAATCAGCATACATACACATATATACACACACATACACATACACATACCCACATACACATATACATGCAAACATATATGCTTACATATATGTATACATATACACATATACATACATATAACATAAACACACATATACATATCCACATATATACATACACACACATGCATGCATATACACTCATTCATACAAAATACATGCATTTATCCCACAATAATGTGTAGTTGTGTATATGTGAATATGTGTGTATGTGTAAATGTGTATATGTGAATATGTGTGTATGTGTAAATATGTATATGTGAATTTTTTGTGTATGTAGATAATCAGATTATTAATATCAAATACTTATAGATTCTGATCAATCAAATGGAACTCCACCACTGTCTCCTCATCGTGCAATGACTATATACTGTAAGTATATCAAATATTTAATTTTAAATATATTTGATGGATATATAACTTTTTTTTCTTTTGTTTCTTATTCGTGCAGATTCTAATCAATCAAAGGGTACTCCACCACCTCCTACCCATGCAACGACTTCATATGTGTCCTCCTATAGGAATTATGACCATATTTAATAAGTTATATACTTAATTTTATATTTAAAGTTTACTTTTTATTCATTTATGGAATACTAATGAATTTTATTTATATGTGTAGATTCCAATGTATGATGTTGATGCTATTCCTCCACAACATTCACAATTACTAGTAAGAACTCATTTATCAAAAGCTTCCATGAGGAGGCTACACAAAAGTAATCCTATGGAATATGCAAAGTTGAAAGATCTATATTCAAAAGATGATAAAGTACAAGATTTGTGTGACAATGATGAAGATGATGGCATGGCAGATTTTATTGAGGATTGGTATCAAAATGACAGTGAGAGCATTGATATTTCTAAAAATGAGAAATATCTTCGAGAGGAATGTCTAAAGCATGTATATGAAGGAAGTCATTTGACATGAGTAAGTGCGAGCTTACTTATTTTCAATCTTCAATTAGGCCAAATGGGCCATAATGGTTTTGTAGCT
Source organism: Ceratopteris richardii (assembly GCA_020310875.1). NCBI lineage: Eukaryota > Viridiplantae > Streptophyta > Polypodiopsida > Polypodiales > Pteridaceae > Ceratopteris > Ceratopteris richardii. The sequence goes on along the minus strand of CM035433.1, from coordinate 121,533,219 downwards.
ACATTTTAAAGTATATGTGTTATTGTGAGTATATTTTTTATTTTAGTTAAAATGCAAGCAACTAATCTTTTTTATTTGTTTCAATGCAGCGGAAGGATTATGGCCCATATCCTACGAAACATGAGATCGAGTATGCTACACATTTTGGATATCGGCATTTGAGCAAGTATATGCGAGATCATCCTGATATCTTTGTGAGTATTATTAAATTTTATATAATTATTTTATTTTTATGAATGGTTTAATTGTTTTATTTATTTATGTTTGTTATATGTAATACAAGAGTATTATGGAGAGACAGATATGGATGAGGTGGAGAGACAGACGCAGGAGGGACGATCTCGATCGTCACAGGGTGATCATGACGATGAGGATGAGGAAGATCAGGATGATCATGATACTGCTGATGATGATGATGATGATGATTAGGATTTTAGTTGATTATGACATTGGATTATATGTATTTACATTGATATATATATATATATATATATATATATATATATATATATATATACTTTATCTATATATTTTTCATTTCAATTATGTTTTGAATTGTGTGTATGGTATTAAGTAATGAAGAGTTTTGTTCTATTGATTGTTATTATTGTTTATATTAAGCATGTGTTTTAATACTTTAATTATATAATTCATTCATATGTGTGTACCGAAGTGTATGTGTATGTGTGTGTATATGTATGTATGTGCATGTGTATGTGTGTGTATATGTATGTATGTGCATGTGCATGTGTAAGTGTATATGTGTGTATGAGTATGTGCATGTGTAACTCTATGTGTATATGTGTGTATGTGCATGTATATGTGTATATGTAGGTATGTGCATGTGTGTGTGCATGTGTATATGTGTGTTAATACTTTAATTATATAATTCATTCATATGTGTGTACCTAAGTGTATATGTATGTGTGTGTATATGTATGTATGTGCATGTGTATGTGTGTGTATATGTATGTATGTGCATGTGCATGTGTAAGTGTATGTGTGTATGAGTATGTGCATGTGCATGTGTATGTGTGTGTATAGTATGTGCATGTATATGTGTAACTCTATGTGTATATGTGTGTATGTGCATGTATATGTGTATATGTAGGTATGTGCATGTGTATATGTGTTTTAATACTTTAATTATATAATTCATTCATATGTGTGCACCTAAGTGTATATGTATGTGTGTGCATATGTATGTATGTGCATGTGTATGTGTGTGTATATGTATGTATGTGCATGTGCATGTGTAAGTGTATATGTGTGTATGAGTATGTGCATGTGCATGTGTATATGTGTGTATATGTATGTGCATGTATATGTGTAACTCTATGTGTATATGTGTGTATGTGCATGTAAATGTGTATATGTAGGTATGTGCATGTGTATATGTGTGTGTATGTATGTGCATATATATGTGTATATACGTGTATAATGTATGTATATGCATGTGTATATGTATTCCACATGCATATGTGGATGCATTTCCATTTGCATCCATGTGCATGCATGTGGATGTGCATATACATGTATTTGCGTATATGTTAATGTGTGTATGTGTGTGTGTATATATATATATATATATATATATATATATATATATATATATATATATATATATATATATATATATATATATATATATATATATATATATATATATATATATATATATATATATATATATATATATATATATGTGTGTGTGTATGTGTGTGTGTGTGTGTGTGCAATAATGCATGCATGTAAGTCTTTTTATGTGGTTGTTGAAATGTTTGTGCATATGCATGTGTATATGTGTGTATGTCTAAGTGTATGTGAACATGTTTCTGTGTGTATATATGTGTGTGTATGTGCATGTGTATATGTGTATATGTGTGAAAGTGCATCTTCATCATGTATAAGTCTATAAGTGCATATCAATAAGTGTGAGTATGCTATCTAATGAAAATAACACAGTTCAAATGATATATAAAGAATAGAAACTGTACTTACAATAGTTAGCCATACTTTTTGCTTGGTTAGCTTCTTGAATAACCTGCAATACAGAGAGAAAGAAGAGAGAGAGAGAGAGAGAGAGAGAGAGAGAGAGAGAGAGAATTCAAAGAGAGAAAGATGTAGAAAGAGAGAAACGGAGATAGAGGGAGATAATAAGAGAGAGCTTAGGCAAAACAACAATTCTGCATATACTTGCTTCAGCTCGTAAACGTAGCGCAATTGCGAACGTTGGAGAGCTCTTCGATTAGATGCGTGAAAATGCCGATCAAAGAGATTCCAACGTTTTAATTTTTTTTCCGTCAACAGACTGTCGTGTAAGCGATGCTACGCGTCGAGTTGGCGTCGCATAAGTGACATGTTTGAGCATCGCTTATGCGATGCCAAAAAGCATCGTTTATGAGAAAGCATCACTTATGCAATGCTATTTAAAACCATCGTGTTAGCGACGCTCTATGCGAGCTTCATGATGGAGAGTGTTAATCTCCAAAAGAACAACCTACTCTTGAATTTAGAACACCTCTATATCAAGAGTAAGTCAAAACCTTCACTAAATTAGAGGTCCAATCTCCAAATTATCAAAAGTTGAGAAAATTTGTGAAGAAGATAAAACACAGAAAGTCTGCTGCACAATTTCTTCTCATAGACCTATCAAACATGTATAGTTTTCTATGAAATTTTGTATGGAGTGTCGCCTAGAGATTGCACACCTCCTCCAAGTTAAAGTTCTTCAAAAGGTTTAGTATAACTTGAGAAATCAACTTCACAAGTTACCTATGTCTAAATCTGCACTTCTGAGAAGTCGATTTAGACACCCCTAACTTCTTAACTTCAATTCTCTCAGTACAAAACCCGTTTTTTAAGCAAATGCTTCTAGCCACGAGTAGATTACCTTCCAACTTAAAGATTAAGTCCTTGCTTACACAAAACTTTAAACTATGGAGTGAGAACTGACCAAAAGATTAAGATCAAAATTTGCGCCTGTTTCAGAGAACTGTGAACACTCAATACATATGAATGTTCCTACTAACAATTCTCCTAACCTGTTTGCAATTAGACTCTGAAACTCAGGTCATAGGCTCATTAACTACCAACTTAGATATCCTCAAAAGGATTTCACAATTGATCAAACACAGACGGAGCAGACACGAAAAGATCGGGCGCAATATTTCTTCATTAACTCAGAAAGTTATAGTTGAGTGATGAGAGGAAACTCAACTAACTTTTCACATGTCTCATGACATCTATCTTCCTCATTCTTGACTTCTATCTATTCTCACATATACTCTCATATCACGCCTCGACATTTTCAAGGTATTTATAGATAAATTTGTACAAGTCTATGACTAATCAAAGATCTAAGTGACCTATGTACATATGTATACATTCCTCACATATTCTGAATGTGTCTTCCTTCCAAGCTTCAAAAATTGATTTCATCCTTCATTCTTTAGTCTTCAAACATTCAATTGGTGATTGATCTGCACCAACAGCTCCCCCTCAATCATCAATTGAGGTTTCTCCTTTCTTCTTAATACCTGCCATGTCTTTAAACTTCTGTAGCTTTGGTCCATCCAAACTCTTTGTAAGCATATCAGCTATCTGATCTTTTGTTGAAGTATGTATGACTTCAATCTCCTTATCTATCACTTTCTCCCTTAGAAAGTGATATTGTATCTCAATGTGTTTGGTCCTGGCATGAAAAACAGGATTAGCAGCTAAATACAATGAACTCATGTTATCTCCATATATAATTGGTACCCCATGCACAATGTCAAAACTCTTCATCAAAGTCTTGAGCCAAATTACTTCCTTTGCAGCTTCAACCATGCCTTTATACTCTGCTTCTGTAGAAGATAAAGCAACTGTATGTTGCTTCTTGGAACACCATGAGATAAGTTTATCTCCCACATAACACATGTATCCAAAAGTTGACCTTCTATCATCTGGATTACCTGCCCAATCTGCATCACTATAAATTTTGATATTTGTATCTGAGGTAAACCCATAATACAAACCTTCATTGAGTGTACCCTTAATGTACCTCAACACTCTTTGACCTGCAATCCAATGTTCTTTCCTTGGGCAATGCATGAATTGAGACAAAACCCCTACTGCATATGATAAATCAGGTCTAGTTAAAGTAGCATAGATAAGACTACCAACTAAACTATGATACTGTCTCATGTCCTTGAATTCTTCACCTCCAAACTTACTCAATTTGTGATTCACCTCCATTGGTGTAGGTGCTACCCTGCAATCATCCATTTTAAACTTGATTAACAAGTTCTTCAAATACCTTTCTTGGGTCACAAATACTCCATGTTGAGTATATGTAATCTCCATGCCCAAGAAGTATGACAAGTCTCCCAAGTCACTTATCTTGAACTCTTTTTCCATTTGCTTCTTGAGTCTTTGTATTCCTTCTTCATCTCTACCTGTAAGAATTATATCATCAACATATATGCACATGTATATGTAACCATTATCACTTGCTTTGACAAGCAAGCTACTATCTGCTTTAGACACCTGAAATCCAAGTTCCTTTAGGAACTTCACAAGTCTATAGTTCCATGCCCTTGGGGCCTGCTTCAAGCCATACAAAGCTCTCTTGAGCTTGCACACATGATCTGGATACCTTTTATCTCTGAACCCTTGAGGTTGCTCCATGAATACATCATCTGAAATATAACCATTCAAAAAAGCATTTTTCACATCAAGTTGACATAACTTCCAACCTTTACATGCAGCAATAGCTATAAGTGTCCTGATGGTTGTCATCTTTGCAACAGGACTATAAGTCTCATCATAATCAACACCATAAGTCTGAGCAAACCCTTTGACAACAAGTCTAGCTTTGTATCTAGACACACTTCCATCTGCAAACCTCTTGGTTTTATAAACCCACTTGCATCCAATGATCTTCTGACTATTTGGTTTTGGAACCAAATCCCATGTTTGATTCTCCAATAGTGCATCAAATTCTTCCTGCATAGCTTTCTCCCATTTTTCCTTACCTTTTGCCTCTCCATATGTAGAAGGGTCTTCATCTGTTTTCATCATATAAGCATAGTCTTTTGTGGCCAAAAAAGAAGTATCATAGCTATACCTTGTAGGTTGCCATTTATTCCTTGTAGACCTCCTAAGTTCTCCACTTCTTGAGGTTTCTGGTTCTTCATATTCAGGATCAAATCTTGGTGTTTCTTCCACTTCAACCTGCACTTCATTATTCTCTTGTTCATCAAATATTTGAACCTTTGATTTACCTTTCCTTTGATTCACTTTTTCTTCATCACCTGTATTGATATTGATTGTACCTGCATACCAAGTACTTTGCTCATCAAATGTAACATCTTTAGAAACCATGAATTGTTTTGTAGATGGACTCCACAATCTATAGCCCATCTGCTTATCATCATAACCAATGAAAACATATTTTTCAGCTTTAGGCTCCAACTTGTGCCTTAATTGTGATGGCACATATGCATATGCCACACATCCAAAAACTCTGCAATGATCCAAGGTAGGTCTCTTACCCCACCAAGCCTCATATGGTGTCATACCCTGCAAGGCTTTACATGGTAACCTATTGACCAAATAAGTGGCTGTATTTACAGCTTCAGCCCACAAATAATTAGGGCAATTTTTCTCCTTCATCATGGATCTTGCAAACTCAACAAGTGTTCTATTTCTCCTTTCTACAACACCATTTTGTTGAGGAGAGTACCTGCAAGTAACTTCCCTTTTTATACCTGCATTCCATAAGTAATCACTGAACTCATTAGAGAAAGACTCTCCCCCTCCATCTGACCTTAATCTCTTCAACTTATGACCTGTAATTCTTTCTGCATATGCATGATAGTGTTTAAATGTATTAAACACTTCTGACTTCTCTTTGATCACATAGATAGTGATCCATCTAGTAGCATCATCAACATAAATCACATAATACCTTGACCCATTTATACTGAAATCCTTTGATGGTCCCCACACATCTGTGTGTACCAATTCAAGCTTCTCTGAGTACATAAAACCATGCTTGGAGTAAGAATTCTTATGAGCCTTACCTAATTGACATGCCTCACATTTGTATGTCATATGTTGACCTGTAACATTAGGCAATCCAAGCACTCAACCATTGTTAACCATATCTTTAATACCTCTTTCATTGAAATGTCCAAGCCTCTTGTGCCAAAGATCTAACTCAGAGATCTTATGTCCTCCATATGTGAACATAGCATGACCAATATTACCTTGAATCTTCAATGTAAATAATCTTCCTTCCTTTTTCCCTGAAACAATCTGTTTATACCCTTGGCTAGGGTCTTCCACATATACTCCATCATTAGTGAACCTTACTTCATATCCCTTTTCAACAATTTGTCCTACACTTATCAAATTCTTAGGAATTGTAGGAACATACAAGACCTTACTCAATAAGGTGCTACCATCCTTAGCCTTCACTGATCCAATTGACTTCACATTGTGCTTTGTGTTGTCACCTGTTTGAACAACATGATTAAAAACATTATTCTCCAAATCAGTCATCAAGGATATATTACCACTCAGGTGATTGCTACACCCTGAGTCAATGTAGAAAACTCTTTGATCTTCATTCTGCCTTTCACAAGTTGCATTCATTATCAATGTTGAATCCTCCTTTTGATCTGAAGCATAATTGTAGTAGGTGTTGTTATAATGTTGACTTTGGAAATCCTCTACCTGCATTTCTTCCAAAGTAACTCCTACCACCTCTGCCTCTGAAATTACCTCTCTGATTTCTGCCACCTCTTCCTCTTGCATTATAATTTTGATTATATCCATTATTACTCTGAGTATTATGCCAACAATCATTAGCTAAGTGATTTGTCTTACCACAAATCCAGCAAGCTTTGCCTCCATCTTTGTTATTTCTGCCTCTTCCTCTACCTTTGCCACCTCCTCTTCCTCTTAGGAAGTTGGCTTGAGTAGTTGTTCCTTCATCTTCACCTGCTTGTTGCTTTCCTTTGCTATTCTTCTTCTTATCTTTTGAGTACATTGCATGACCTGCACTCTTGTCACCATCTCCTTTAACATCCTGCTCAAATGTTAGCATATGACCTAGTAACTGATTTAAATCAGGAGTGAAATGGTCAAGTGATAACTCTGTAGATAAAATGAATGGCTTCCATTTGTCATCACCTCTCAAACCTGTAAGGATTTGCCTTACCAATTTATCCTCCTCAATGTCTTCATCAACAGCTCCTAATGCATCTGCAATGTCTTTCATCCTTGTTACATAGTCTGAAATAGATTGAGAGGCCTTCTTTTTGAAGGTTGTAAACTCTGCCCATAAAGATGCCTTCCTTGACTTAGTAGTATTCTGAAAATGCTCCTCCAAAGCATTCCAAATATCAGTTGCACTTTCAAGACCTCGAATATGAGGTAAAAAGTAATCATTGACTGCCATATAGATAATGCTCCTAGCTTGAGCATCTTTCTTCATCCAATTTTTCAAATCTGCTAACTCTTCCCTAGTTGGAACACTAGGATCTCTGAACTGTGGCTTCTCTTCTTCTCCTGTGATGTAAGCAATCAAATCTTTGCTCATAAGATGAGCTTCCATCCTCATTGACCATGCAGGATAGTTTTCCCTATCCAATTTCTCTATCTGTAGAGAATCTCCCATCTTGTGTCTACCTGTGTATTGAAATCTTCAAGCTTTATGAACAATATATGTACCTTTACTTCGAATTAGACTTCTTTTGTCCTTCTTGATGTCGTATGGTCTCCTCTTCTTGCTTTGCCTTCAACCTTTCACCTTTTAGTTCTTCAAATGTTGAATTTCTTGAATCTGCAGCAGTTGGGACCCTCCTTTCCTTGATTTGATATCTCCTGCTCTGATACCACTGATGGAGAGTGTTAATCTCCAAAAGAACAACCTACTCTTGAATTTAGAACACCTCTATATCAAGAGTAAGTCAAAACCTTCACTAAATTAGAGGTCCAATCTCCAAATTATCAAAAGTTGAGAAAATCTGTGAAGAAGATAAAACACAGAAAGTCTGCTGCACAATTTCTTCTCATTGACCTATCAAACATGTAAAGTTTTCTATGAAATTTTGTATGGAGTGTTGCCTAGAGATTGCGCACCTCCTCCAAGTTAAAGTTCTTCAAAAGGTTTAGTATAACTTGAGAAATCAACTTCACAAGTTACCTATGTCTAAATCTGCACTTCTGAGAAGTCGATTTAGACACCCCTAACTTCTTAACTTCAATTCTCTCAGTACAAAACCCGTTTAAGCAAATGCTTCTAGCCACGAGTAGATTACCTTCCAACTTAAAGATTAAGTCCTTGCTTACACAAAACTTTAAACTATGGAGTGAGAACTGGCCAAAAGATTAAGATCAAAATTTGCGCCTGTTTCAGAGAACTGTGAACACTCAATACATATGAATGTTCCTACTAACAATTCTCCTAACCTGTTTGCAATTAGACTCTGAAACTCAGGTCACAGGCTCATTAACTACCAACTTAGATATCCTCAAAAGGATTTCACAATTGATCAAACACAGACGGAGCAGACACGAAAAGATCGGGCGCAATATTTCTTCATTAACTCAGAAAGTTACAGTTGAGTGATGAGAGGAAACTCAACTAACTTTTCACATGTCTCATGACATCTATCTTCCTCATTCTTGACTTCTATCTATTCTCACATATACTCTCATATCACGCCTCGACATTTTCAAGGTATTTAAAGATAAATTTGTACAAGTCTATGACTAATCAAAGATCTAAGTGACCTATGTACATATGTATACATTCCTCACATATTCTGAATGTGTCTTCCTTCCAAGCTTCAAGAATTGATTTCATCCTTCATTCTTTAGTCTTCAAACATTCAATTGGTGATTGATCTGCACCAACACTTCGCAGACCCCGTCATGCCACAAGTCGTAAAAAACTTCATTTGGCTTGATGTTCAATCGACGGTGCATGTGCGACGCTCATTACGATGCATTTTGCAATTTTATAGTGACAAAATTCTGTCGCCTTAACCGTCGCTATACGCCCGTATTCCTTGTAGTGATCGTATGGATCACCGAATTGATAATCAAACTTGAAAACCGAACTTGATAAACGAATCGAAACAAGAACAGTGCACACTGAGCACAGTGAGTACAGTGAGCATAGTGAGGACAGTGAGCATAGTGAGGATAGTGAGCATAGTGAGGACAGTGAGCATAGTGTGCACAGTAAGCATAGTGTGACAGTGAGCACAATGAAGAGGACATAGTAACAAATTGAAAAAATTCGAAAAAGACATCAGAAAACCAAAAAAAAAACTTGAATTGAGAAACACGCAAACCTGTACCGGACAAGAATTAACGAACAGAAATGGAAGTCGGATCATGATCTGATGCTGCAAATGAAGAATGGACATCGAGAACTACACCTCTGCAGATGTGTATAGACTCTGATACCATTGTTGATTAGATCTTGTAAACACACGTATGCACAGATTGTACTATAATGAAATCTCACAAAGGCATACACAAAATACAAATTATGTGTATTTATAGGTATTTTGCATTAGGTCTGAATAGAAGATACATGAGGGTGGTGCTTCAAAAAGTGTGCGATCATAAAAAATTGCTTTACTTACAAATCTACTATTTATACAAAAGAATATATGAAATTCTTATCAGGATCTTGCTCACGCACACACAGAGGTTATAGATGTTGAAAACATACAGAAAAATAAACACACCAAGAGATGAGACAAAATGCAGTATTGGGTGCAATCTCCCTCCATGCACTATTTTGACAGTCCACAGATTGCATGTATTGGTAGGAATTTCTTATTATGTCGAGATAGTGGTTACATGAGAGCGGCTTCAAAAAGCATGTGTGAAAGTAAAAGTTGGTAACTATTGCAGAAAGCATTTGCTTTTAATATCAGAAATTGTGGTCTACAACGATCCTTATTCTAACCACTAGTTTACTAACCATTTCTAAAAATAGTACCTTCTACGTGGGTTTATTTACAAACTATATAAATTATAAATCAGATTATTGATGTCCACCCTTTCATGCTTTCACGAACCTTCAGCTGCTATATCAAAAACACCAAAACACATTAATACATAAATAAATTAACACTCCAACAATTCCTTGCTCAACACATTCCATAATTCATAACATGCCCCTCAGTTGAAAAGCAACTAATCTCAATTGATAAAATAAAATAAACATGGATGGCCAGTCATATGTTCCATCATTGAACGAAAATAAGCATGTTCCATGTAAAAACACATGCATGGAAATGTTCATGGAGGAGTTACATTGATGTGTTTGTGCATGATATGCAAAAATTAAGTGGTCATAATGGGGTGTTAATTGTGTTTTATGTATCCATTGACATTCTTCAATAGAGTGATTTTTGTCCTTGAATAAATATCGATGATATTGAGTACTTGTGCGTGTAGTAGTGACATCATGATCAATTATTTTCTCAGGAACCAGGATTTCAGATTGTTCTTCAAGTAAAGGAGGGTCACCAAGAAATGGAGTGAGTGGTAAAGTTCCTTTAAATGGTTTAAGTAAACTAATATGAAAAGAGTTTTGTATATTCAAATGAGATGCTATATCTAATCTAAATGAATTATCATTAATTTTTTGTATAATGTGAAACAGTCCATAATAACGTGGTGCAAGTTTAATTTTAGGATGCCACAAAATATTTTTGAGACGTCTTTTAATGATACGCAAGCATACATGATCATTTTCCTTGAATTCCTTAGCTAATCATTTTGTATTGATATTATGTGTGTATCGCTATTGACTTTTCCTAACGTGCTCGTGAACATTGTGAAGTATAGAAATGTGATCTTGAGCAATAGAATCAGCCATCAGAATGTCAGTTTGGGCGAGTGACATGAGAGTGGGAAGCGTTTTGCCATAAACAATTTCAAAAGGTGCACGACCAGTAGTGATGTTGTCGTGTTATTGTAAGCAAATTGAAGCAATGGCAACTTTTCATCCCAATTACTAGGATTATCTAATTAATAACCATGCAATAAATCAAGAATAGAACTATTTGTAGCCTCACTTTGTCCATTACTTTCGGGATGAAATGCAGAGCTAAAATCTATTTTAGAACCAAAATGTTGAAATAAGGCAACCCAAAAATGATTACAAAATCTAACATTACTATCAGATAACATTACTTTAGGAAATCCATGATGTGGGAAAATGCATTTAATAAATAATTTTGTAGCTTGAGGTGCAGATAAAGTTTTTCTACAAGGAATGAAATATGCATATTTACTAAACCTATCAACTATTGTCCAAATCATATCATTATGTGATGAAGTGATAGGAAGACCTTGTTGGAGATAGATATCTGCGGAAGCACACTAACAACACAAGGAAGGAGAAGAAGCTTGGAGCACAACACACAATACTGAATGTATTACTAGAAAATGTACAAAGATAAGTAGCCCGTTAGGGCAATAGGCATATATACAAGCCGGGGGAAAAAACCTCCTAAGGAGGGAAAAAAGTGCCCCAACGGTCCTAGTATGTTCACACACATCACTACCTAAATATACCAACAAACCCCCCCAGGAGTGATGCAGTGAACAAGGAGCTAGCGCTCATGTATAAGAAAGTGCCAAGCTATGTGGAAATCACTCCGCAAAAGAAAGTAAGCCCAAAGCTTTGCGGAAATTTATCTAAAATATCATCTATTCAAGGAATATGGTATCTATTCTTTATTGTGATCTTGTTAAGGGATCTATAATCAATGCACATTCCATAAGTTTTATTCTTCTTCTCTACTAAGAGAACTGGTGCTCCAAATGGGGAAGAACTAGGCCTTATAATTCCTTTCTGTAGTTGGTCTTTTACTTGGTTTTCTATTTTCTTTTGGTGTAGTGGGCCATGTCTATAAGATGCTTTATGAGGAGGAGAACTACCAGATATTAAGTCTATGCTATGGTCAAAGGATCCTCGAGATGGTAGTAGTTCAGAGGGATACTCATACAGTAAAAAATCCTTATAAGCAGTCATAACAGGTTTATGTGCATCAGGAAGTGTATGAGTATAATCATTTATGAAATTGACAAAAACAATGCATGAATTGAATCCTTTCCTAAATGCACATTTTACTTGAGTATGACTAATCAATGGAAATGGGTGGAAATAATGTTGTGCAAACAAAGTAATGATTTGGCCTTTAAATTCAAAGTAAAGGTATGTGTATGGTAGTCAATGCATGGGTAATAATGATGATGAAAAGGCATACCGAGTATAACATCGTAAGATTGCAAAGATGCAATTAAAAATGTTCGTGCATCTACATATGGGCCTATGCTAATCATAACATCTTGCTCTTCTCATGTTACATTATAATGACTACCTTGAAATGCAACTTTCACTTTATACAATGAAGGAAATGTTTTTAATTTAAGTGCTTATACTAATAAATATGAAATGAAGTCATGTGAACTACCATCTTCATGTAAAATATTAACCAACTTGTTATTGATACTACCCTGCACAAAAAGTAAAGAATGAATTGAGATATGGTTACCCAAGGTAAAGTCGTTCTCTAATGCTTCCTCTATCCAAACAGGAGGAATTTCTTCATTATGGGCCTCCATGTTATGCAATTGAGCTGCAACTAGTTTCATCATGTGAAGAGGTCACAATCGGAACTTTATTTTTGTTGTCCAGGTTTACCACAATTCCAACAGGTGATACTTGGTTGCTTATGTTGGACATCCACGACTGAAGTTTGGAGGGTAGGTGGTTTGGTAGGTTGGAGAGATGAAGCAATAGGTGGAGTTCAGTAATTCGATTGTGGAGGACGAGGAAAACTATAGTAAGATGGGGCATTAAGATTATGCTTCATAGAAAACATGGGTTTAACAAAAAGTGGTAGTTGACGTGGTTGTTGTGGACGGATCGACTTGGTTATGGACTGGAATTCCTTCTCTGCATCATAGGCAAAAGAGATAGCCTTGTTGAGGATTGTAAGCCGTAGGGGTGTGAAGCTTAGCTTGGATTACCACCTCCAAATCATCCTTGTATTTTTGTTGCAAGCTATCCTCCGGTACATCTTCAAGCATTCTAACCAATAGTAAGTTTTGCTAGAACCGCTCCATGTAGGCAGTGACTGTGTCACCCTCCTTCCATGTAAAGGTTGTCCATGCACGTCGAACATGTAGCTGATATTGAGGAGGAAGAAAAGAATCATTCACTTTATCTTGGAAAGCCTTCCATGTTATTGGACGATCTTACTGTGGTGCAGGACATTCCACTAGAGCTGAGCTTTTTCGACTAAATAGTTAGTGGAAAATTTGACTTTTACACTTTCAGCATATGTTTCATCAGTATAAAAATCATCAAACTATGACAACCATGAAAGAACTAAAGGGCCATCCTTACGGCCATCAAACTATAGAAATTGGTAATTTTTAACACCAATCTTGGAATGTGTGTGTTGGGGTTTCTTGGACGTGAAGGAGTTTGAGGGTTTGTAGGAGAAAAAAAAGAAGAAGAACAAGAGAGGAAATAACTCAGAAAAGCTTCTGCAGGAACACCTTTGAACCTTTGAACCTTGAGTTTTTTATTACAGTAGAACGATTACACTGTTTGATTCAATCCGAGTTAATACTTCGGGCACAATTACAGAGAATGCTCAATCATACAAGATCAATTATCTCAGAGTCTTCCAGCAGCCGGCCTCTTCTGCACCAGTCCTTCACTTGCTTCTAGCTTCTCCTTGTGCACACCTTGCACCAAGCTTCCACGAGCTGAGGGACTAATACCTCTCTGGCCTGATCGCGGAGAGAGACTTTGTGATTGGTGTGTCTCACTTCGCACTCCCTGCACACTTCCTTAGCCACACTTCTTGCACTCTTCACTTTCACTTCCTGGGGTCGTCACACACCAGTGACTCTTCACTTCTCTTCTTGCTTCTTCTTCTAGTGTTCAAGAATAGCCTTTTGTCTCTCTTTTGTTGAGTGCGCCGGTTCCGTGCACTCTAACTGTAATACAATCTTGGTGCCCTTTCAATGTCCCAAGATTGTCTTTTGAACTGGCCATCAACGACTCACTACTTTGTCCTGTAGTGACTTTAGAACAAAATTTTGATTGGGCGGCCCTATTTCCACCTTTGCGTACATGGCCGCTTCCATACCTTCACCTTTCCTTTTAATTCTTTACTTTTGCACCTAAGACTTTAAATTCACCCTTTGAACCTTAAGAGAAAAAATACTTCTGTGCACTTTGACCCTGGAAATTTGATACTTTACTCTTGCCTATGCATAGATGTGACCGTGACTTTGTTAGTTTCAACCGGTTAGGGCTCAATAGATGCCCACCACCTAAAGTTCTCTCCGTCCCGGAGAGACAACAGCAATACAAAACAGGTAGAACTCAAAGACAGCGGACAGGAGAAGAACGAAGCTGAGGCAATAAAAGAGATAAAGAGTGCGTGTATTATTTAAGTAAGAAAAATCATAAGGTACCCTACAAGAATTATTGACAAAATCAGAGGGATGAGAAATTTATTGACAAGGCGATAATGGAAGCTAAGAGCAATTATTATGAAGGGGAGGAGCAATTTATTGAGATTGTGGACGGCAAATTATTATGAAGGGCGATTGAGATTCTCAGCCGATGTTGGTGGAGAGGGGGGCAAAGGAGCAGAAGCTTGCTCAATCAGATGTTGTAGCGAACTAAGGCATTGCCTAAGATTGTCCCTGTCCCGTCGGATACGTCTGCATGTAGGATTAGCACATAGCCCTAAGTTAGAGCGATTTTGAAGATCTTCTAAGGCTTTCAACGTAGAGTCGGCCATATCTCGATAGTGATCTCTCTCTTCTTTGAGCAATCGCGTCGTTTCATTGAGCGATTGCCATTGAGAAGTAGCCATGCGATTGATGTTGTCGATTGTGGAGATATATTGTTGATGAACCGACGCTGCCGCCGATACCGAATCCAAGGAAATCTGGGAGGCTTGAGCGCTGCCAAGAGCAATTGCACTTGCGTCGCGGAGTAAATGTAAAAAGGAAGGGGTGGATGGGAGGTCAAATGGCGGAGTAGTGGAGGCAGGTGGATTGGGAGTGGGGTGTACAGGTGGGGTTTTGCGGGTTGAGTTGGGTTTGAATGTGTGGGCGAAAGGATGCGGCCGAAGAAGATCTATGTGGGGGAACAGGTTCAGGAGTATGAATTGTGGCAGTAGCAGGAGATGTAGTGAGGAGAGGGGAGGCAGAGTGTGGATGAAGGGGAGGAATATCAGGTGGTGCGGAGGGTAGGGTTGGAACGGAAGTCGAGCCAATGGAGAGTGTAGGGGAGTGGGGAGGGCGGGAGATGGAAGGCATAATGTGATCTGTGTGGGATTGGGGTAGTGAATGATTAGCAAAATGCGCAGGTAGATGATATAACCAAGCTAGAAATGGAGTAGAATATATGGAAAAGGCACGAGATCGGCGAGTGATAGCTCCACGAAGTCTACTGGAGTGCAAGCTTAAGGAACTATAGAGGAGGGCGGCGTAAGGGTACGGGCGGCTAGTGAGGAAGCAGTAGAGTGGATCAGCAATGCGAATATCGGACAGTGGAAGTCGAGAGGTTGGGCTACGAAGTAAAAAGAAAAAGATGAAGGAATTAAGGATGGATTGCATTCGGATGGAAAAACTTGCGTGATTTTCAAAGCGAGCTTTACAAAAAGCAATTGTTTCAGAGGGGGATACTCCCGAATATAAGAATGGAGGGCTGCTGTAGTGAATGATGGAGGAGTGTATACTGGTGGCAAGGTCAGAGATGGTGAGAGTGCCGGTGCGAAAAGTGGGGAACAACCTGAGAGCTTCATAGACATCATTATGGTTGGATGGGTCCTACAAGAGAACGTTGGCCAAGCCCAAAAGTCCTGCAGACTGAAGATTTTCGACTGAGAAAAGATTACGGAGTTCAATGGGGGGAAGGGATAGATGAAGACAAATTTGGATATTCAAATCCGGTGGAAGAAAAAGGCGCATGTAATCACCTGAAGGCGAATTAGGTTGCGAGATCTGCGAAACAGAAGGAGAGGGAGAAGGGGAAGGGGGGCGAGGAAGGGAAGGTGGAGAATAAATATCGGTGGAATTAGAACGAACGAAATAGGTAGGAATATTTAGAAGTGGGGGAGGAAATGGAGGATGAAGAGCGGAAGTCGAGGCATCTGGTGGGAGATAATGGGAGTCGGTGGATGCAGGAAGCGGGGTGGAAAGTGAAACAGGCAATGTCGGGACCGGGTAGACGAGGGTGGTAAGTGGTCGGGTACGCGAGGGTTGAGGATCTGAATGAGGGTCAGTGGGATAGGTCGTTTGTAAGGCCGAAGATGGGAATTCCGAAAGAGCTGGCTGTGTTGAAGGATCAGCCATGGAGGACTAGAGCCTGAGGAGTTGGAAATATTCCGGATTGCGATGGGTGCGAAGTCCCCAGATGGAGAGAAGAGGGGTAGGAGAGGGGGGCCTAGCGGTTGTGGAGGGGGGTTGGAGAGGGGGGCAGATAAGGTGCGCGTGCGGGTGTGGAGGGGGGTGAGATGGGGGGGTTTGATGGGGTAGCGGGGCGGGGTGAGAGATGGGGGGGTGAGATGGGGTAGCAGGGCGGGGTGAGAGAGGGTGGTTGGAAGGGGGGGTCGGATGGGGTGGTGGGCGGGGTGAGAGGGGGGGGGTCGGATGGGATGGTGTGCGGGGTGAGAGAGGGGGGTTGGAAGGGGGGGTCGGATGGGGTGGTGGGCGGGGTGAGAGAGGGGGGTTGGAAGGGGAGGTCGGATGCGGTGGTGGGCGGGGTGAGAGAGGGGGGTTGGAAGGGGGGGTCGGATGGGGTGGTGGGCGGGGTGAGAGAGGGGGGTTGGAAGGGGGGGTCGGATGGGGTGGTGGGCGGGGTGAGAGAGGGGGGTTGGAAGGGGGGGTCGGATGGGGTGGTGGGCGGGGGGGTTGGAGAGGGGGGGCGGAGAAGGGCGCTGCGGGTGTGGAGGGGGGGTTGGAGATGGGGGCGGAGAGGTGGGCGGGCGGGGTGAGAGAGGGTGGGTTGAAGGGGGGGTTGAAGGGTGGGTCGGATGGGGTGGTGGGCGGGGGGGTTGGAGAGGGGGGCGGAGAAGGGCGCTGCGGGTGTGGAGGGGGGTTGGAGATGGGGGCGAAGAGGTTGGTGGGCGGGGTGAGAGAGGGGGGTTGGAAGGGGGGTCGGATGGGGTGGTGGGCGGGGTGAGAGAGGGGGGTTGGAAGGGGGGTTCGGATGGGGTGGTGGGCGGGGTGAGGGAGGGTGGTTGGAAGGGGGGGTCGGATGGGGTGGTGGGCGGGGTGAGAGAGGGGGGTTGGAAGGGGGGGTCGGATGGGGTGGTGGGCGGGGGGGTTGGAGAGGGGGGCAGAGAAGGCGCTGCGGTGTGGAGGGGGGTTGGAGATGGGGGCAGAGAGGATGGCGGGCGTGGTGAGAGAGGGTGGGTAGAAGGGGGGGTCGGATGGGGTGGTGGGCGGGGTGAGAGAGGGGGGTTGGAAGGGGGGTCGGATGGGGTAGTGGGCGGGGGGTTGGAGAGGGGGGCGGAGAAGGGGCGCTGCGGTGTGGAGGGGGGTTGGAGCGGGGTGAGAGAGGGTGGTTGGAAGGGGGGGTCAGATGGGGTGGTGGGCGGGGTGGGAGAGGGGGGTTGGAAGGGGGGGTCGGATGGGGTGGTGGGCGGGGGGGTTGGAGAGGGGGGCGGAGAAGGGCGCTGCGGTGTGGAGGGGGGTGGAGATGGGGGCGGAGAGGATGGCGGGCGTGGTGAGAGAGGGTGGGTGGAAGGGGGGGCGGATGGGGTGGTGGGCGGGGTGAGAGAGGGGGGTTGGAAGGGGGGGTCGGATGGGGTGGTGGGCGGGGTGAGAGAGGGTGGTCGGAAGGGGGGGTCGGATGGGGTGGTGGGCGGGGTGAGAGAGGGGGGTTGGAAGGGGGGTTCGGATGGGGTGGTGTGCGGGGTGAGAGAGGGGGAGTTGGAGAGGGGGGCGGAGAAGGGGCGCTGCGGTGTGGAGGGGGGTTGGAGCGGGGTGAGAGAGGGTGGTTGGAAGGGGGGTTCGGATGGGGTGGTGGGCGGGGTGAGGGAGGGTGGTTGGAAGGGGGGGTCGGATGGGGTGGTGGGCGGGGTGAGAGAGGGGGGTTGGAAGGGGGGGTCGGATGGGGTGGTGGGCGGGGGGGTTGGAGAGGAGGGCGGAGAAGGCGCTGCGGTGTGGAGGGGGGTTGGAGATGGGGGCGGAGAGGATGGCGGGCGTGGTGAGAGAGGGTGGGTGGAAGGGGGGGTCGGATGGGGTGGTGGGCGGGGTGAGAGAGGGGGGTTGGAAGGGGGGGTCGGATGGGGTGGTGGGCGGGGGGGTTGGAGAGGGGGGCAGAGAAGGGGCGCTGCGGTGTGGAGGGGGGTTGGAGCGGGGTGAGAGAGGGTGGTTGGAAGGGGGGGTTGGATGGGGTTGTGGGCGGGGTGTGAAAGGGGGGTTGGAAGGGGGGGTCGGATGGGGTGGTGGGTGGGGGGGTTGGAGAGGGGGGCGGAGAAGGGGCGCTGCGGTGTGGAGGGGGGTTGGAGCGGGGTGAGAGAGGTTACAGGTTGGCGGGGGAAGGATGGAGGATCATCGTCTACTTCTCTTCATAGCGGACGCATGCACCTTGAGGGGTGGCTAAGATCAAGGTTCACGATCATAGCCGGAGCGCTAAGATGATAACATACTGATGCTGAGGGAGCAAGAATGAAGGGAAGGCATATTATATAGCAATGAGGAATGAGGGATCACCTCCTAATCAAGAATGGTTCACCATAAAAGGGTGCTCAAAAGAGAGGAGATGCAACTCTTAATCTTAGCCATTCAAGAGAGAACAAAGAAATGGGCATTAATGAAAGTTATTGTGCAGAACTAAGGGCCATCCAAAAAAAATGCGCCCAATTTTATTTAACTATGAATTTTAAATGATTGAGTGGATGAAATAAACAGCAAGAAAGAAAAAAATGGCGCCTAAAAAAATGCGTTAGCTTTTTGCTGATTATTGTTACCTATTAAACCAAACCAAAACAAGCAGGAACAAAATAAATGAAAATACAATGGTTATGACACTTTATAATAAGCCTTGAGTCTGGAAATGTTTACTAAGGTAGGGTGTCGCCATCGAGGGTTTCCAACTGCACAGCACCCCAATGCAACGTCTTCAGCACGCGAAAAGGTCCTTCCCAATGAGGGATCCATTTCCCTTTTGCAGTCGTATGAGGGTTAGGTTTATGGAGAAGAACTAACATGCCTGCTTCAATGTTATTTTTCCACAGATGTCGATCATGTGCCTCCTTCCTCTTCATCTGAGTCTATATCAATTGTTTGGTCGCTAGTAGACGAATCTCCTCCACTTTATGTAGTGCTCTTAGCCTTTGAGAGACATCACAATCCTTCTTTCCCTGCATGAATGCTATCTTAGGCGATCCATGTAAAAATTCAAAGGGCTCGATGGGTAATATGCCATAAACCAGTTGGAATGGGGAATATCCAGTGGCCTCTTTGTAGGCTAACCTGTATGCCCAAAGTGTACCTTGGTAAGCAATGCCCCATGAAGTGGGTTGCAACATACACTCCTTTCTTAACATTGAAATTAAAACCTTATTTGTCGATTCAGCCTGTCCATTTGCTCATGGATAGTAAGCACAAGAGGTCCTATGAAGAATTCTATACCTGTTGAAGATTTCTTGCAGGACTTTATTGACAAAATGGGTACCCTGATCAATACAAATTTCAAGTGGACAACCAAACCTGCAAATGATGTTACTATAAATGAAATCAGCAACAGTTTGGGCAGTGCAATCGGGGGAGGCAATAGCTTCAGCCCACTTTGTCGCATAATCTGTAGCTATCAAGAGATATTTTTCTCTTTTTGGAAAAGCGGGAGGGTAGATGGGCCCTACAAAATCTAGCCCCCACTTCTCAAATGGTTGCCATGAAGTGGAAATAACTAAGGGGTTATGTCTCTGCTTTGTTGGTTTAGGTCCACACCTCTGGCAAATGTCACATGCCTTTCCCCATTCATCTGCATCCCTAAATAGTGTAGGCCACCATAGACCAGCATCCAGTATCCTCTAACTCATAATATGTCCTGGAAGGTGCGCACCACCTGTTCCTTCATGTGCAGAGTGAAGGACTTCCCTCACTTCTTCTTCTTCCAAACACTTCCTGAACTGGTCATCCTTGCCCTGTCTACAATTTATCTTCGATGAAGGTATATGGTCTACTCTTGATTAGCAGGCTCTTCTTTTGAACAGCACTAGCCTTTTCTGGATACAATCCAGTTTTAATGAAATTTTTGATGTCGTAATACCAACCTTGAGCTTTTATAGCAAACAGATGAGCATCTGGAAAGTCATCATTGATTCCACTAGTTTGATTCATCATATTTATTCTGGATAGGTGATCCGCCATAACATTTTCTTTTCCTGGTTTATGGACTACAGAAAAATCAAACTCTTGGAACAACAATAACCACCTCCATATTCTACCATTGGCTTGTGGTTTGTTGAGTAGGTATTTTAGTGGTTGGTGATCTGATATAATAATAAATTTTACTCCCAGTAAGTAATGACGGAATTTTTGGACAGCAAAGACCATTGCTAGGGCTTCCCTTTCAGTAGTACTGTAATTCCTTTCAGCCTTGGTCAAGATTCTACTGGCATATTGAATTGGCCTGTCCACTTTAAATTCTTCACTGGGTTGGGTCAAAACGGCCCCCACTGCATAGGCACTGGCATCGCCATGTATATGAAAGATTTTTGACCACTCAGGTGTGACCAAGATAGGAGCACACACCAACCTTGACCGTAATGTTTGATATGCTTTTTCCTCCTCTTCTTCCCATTTAAAAGGTACTTCCTTTCCTGTAAGTCTAGCCAGAGGTCTAGCTATCTCTGCATACATTTTTATAAACCTTCTATGGTAACCAGTATGCCCCAAGAAACTCTGGATCTCTTTAGGGGATTTAGGTTTAGGCAACTTTAATATAGAAATGATTTTGTCAGGATCTGGGGCCATACCTTTAGCCGACACCACATGTCCTAAGAGGGTTCCTTCTGTCACAAGGAAATGACATTTGTTTGGATTGAGCTTTAACTTAGTCTCCCTGCATCTTTGGAAAATATTCTGCAGCTGCCTCAAGTGGTGGTCCAAACAATCTAGATGAGTTTCCGTGTGAGATCCTGAAAACGAAGAGAAGTCATCCATGAAGATTCTAAGTGATTCCAGCAATAGGGGGCCAAAAATGAGATTGACCGTTCTGTTAAAGGTGGCTGGAGCATTTCTGAGCCCAAATGGCATTTTTACATACACATATGTTCCCCAAGGTGTGATAAAAGCAGTCTTTTCACGATCCTCTGGATGTATTGATATTTGATTATAGCCACTGAATCCATCCATAAAGCTATATAATGCATGCCCAGCCACTTCTTCAATGACCTGTTTTGCAAAAGGCATAGGGAACCCATCTGGAATGGTCACCTTGTTGAGTGCTCTAAAGTCAACACAAATTCTGATTTTATTAGTATTCTTCTTCGGTACTATAACCATAGGTGAGAGCCACTCTGAGTGTTCAACAGGAATGATGATTCCTGCATCCTCCATCTTTTGGATTTCCACATAGACGGCTTCGGCATATTTTGGATTAAGTCTATAACTCCTTCCTCTGATGGGTTTGGCTCCATCAACCAGAGGGATTCTGTGCTCTCCATAAGTTGCAGGCACTCCTTCTAAGTCTTTATAATGCCAGGCAAAAACATCTACATACTGGGTCAACAATGATTTTACCTTTTCTAGGAGCCCTGGGTGGCTCCACAACCAAGTGGCCACCAGAACTGGCTGATTATTGTCTTGAGTGCCTAAGTGTATTTCTTGGACAGGATTTCTCGCTACCATATTATCTTCGTGTGCCTCTGCTTCCTTGTCTTCTTCTACTAGCTTTTCGTGCATTGCTTCATAAGCAGGTGTATTTTGGACTTCAATGTGTTCCTCCTTGTCCTGCATCCATCCTGCAAGGATTTCTTGAATTGGGAAAGAACATTCAACATCAGAATTTTTTACCTTGCTTTTAGCTTTAGAAACTTCTTTATCTGTGGTTGACACATCCTCCTCCAAGTTGTATTTGAGGGGTATCTTCCTGCCCCTTCTGTGGTCTGTGATGGGCTCTCCCAATCCATCAACCTGGACCTTTTCCTTATCTTCATCATAACCTTCAGTCGTGCAAGGATTATCAAGAAAAATTCCAAAACAAGAGGAAGAGTTGCCTGCTTGGAGCCAATTTAGAATATCCTCTTCTTCCTCAAAATCTATTTAGGGTTGATCCTCCGCTTCTGTTTCCATGCAAATGCTCACTGTTTGCATCATACTAGTGTTTCCTTGATTGTCTGGGCCTTCTTCTAAATGAATTTGTGTCAGCTCCTGCCCTTTCTTTTGTACCCACATAGTGTCCTTGCCCCAATCATGAATGACACTAGCATGCCTCAGCCAAGGTCTTCCAATTAAGAGAGGAAATCCTCCTTCAACCTGGGGCAATCTTAAAACCACAAAATCCAGAATGAATAGATTACCTTGTACTTCAAGTGGAACTTTTGGGATTACCCCCAAGGGCCTTATTTTGCTCTGATCTGCCAAAGTAACCGTGAAATTTGCAGGTCTTGAAGGGTGGAGTCTAATCTTTTTCATGGTATGTTGAGGCATCAAGTTAATGCCAGAACTACCATCCACAATAACACCTTGAAATTCATGACCCTTGATTGATATTGTAAGCCGAGGACTTTTATAATCCGTAAGGGGTGCTTCCCCCATAATTATCCCTTTATGTAAAATAGCAGTCTTTGCCACTAAGCTTGTAGTAGAAGCCTCATCAATTATCTACAATAATTCTGACCTGAATTTCCCATCCATCTTTATTAATTCAAAAATACTAACCTCCTTCTTCATTGACTTGAGTAGTTTTGAAGCCTCTGACTCTTTAAGAGAATGAGCTTCATTTGCTTTGCCAAACTCTTCTTGAGCCCTGTTGAAGGCATGCCCAATGGCATCACTGGTGCCTATGAGATATTCCTTTTGGTTTGTGTCTGCACTTGTGGTGGCTTTGTCTTCAAATGCAACTCTGTCTTTGTTCAATTCCCTAATTATTGATTCTTGATTTTCTACCACTTTTGCCGTTCCCTTGCTTCTTGTCTGTACTGCAAAAGATTCGAGTTCTTCTAATTGTACCACTCTGGTAGATGGTGAGGTTTCATTCACCTGAGGTAATGTTTCCTCCTTGAATACAGAGATCATTTGGAGAACGGGTCCGGAAGTAGAGGCTTGATTCTTAGGACAACAGTTTGTATAGTGATCCCTGGCCTCTGGACAGTTCCTGCAAGGAGGGGCATTTTCTGGGAGAGTGCACCTAGATTTGTAGTGCCCGCACTCTCCACATCTGAAGCAAATGATGGGCCTTCTAGGCCCATTTGCAAAATTATTCCTTGGTCTAGGATTATAGTTGTTACCTTGGTTTGCTGCAGCTGCCATCACATTTGCTGGTGGCAAGAGTCCTCCTTGTGTCTAGTATGTCGTTGTAGGCATTCCCCTTACTTGGCATTCATGGGCCTCATGCCCAATTTTCTTGCATAATTGACAAGTCACATTTAGCAGAGGACATTCACTTACTATGTGCCCTTACTTGCTGCACATGGAGCACCAGAGTCCATTCTTAATGCCGCCTCCTTTGAGTTCCTGCAATTCCTATCTCAGCTGAGCTAGTTCTTCTGCTTGGGCCTCCTCTTCCTTTTGGAGCTTGAGTACTTCAATCTTTTCTCAGCTGAGCTACAGCAGTCTCCTCCTCTGTGTAGGGCTTATTCCTTTTCAAGCCCTCCAGCTCCCTTCTTAACTGGATCACTGGGTCCTCCAGTTCTGTACCATAGGTTGGTTGGGAAGAAGTTGCACCATATTGGTGCCTTATCTGCTCCAAGCGTGTGGCCGTATTGATGAACTCCTCAACAAAGGCAGTAGGTAGCACTAACTCTTTTATTTTGCATTGGGTGACCACAGGTAGGGGTTTGGCTAACCATTTCTTGACAAAGAAATCATGCGGTGGATCTGGTAGTTTAGCCATTAGTGCTTTGGCCCTGGTCACAAACTCTGGGAACTTTTCTCCTGGACCCAATCTCAAGTTTTCTAACTCTTCGATAATTATCTCCGCCGTGTTTCCATGCTGAAACTGATTTTTGAAGGCCTCTTTCATCAAATCCCAAGAGGTAAAGTGGTTTTCAGCAAACTGGCTAAACCACTTGTCTGCCAGACCTTCCAATGTGACAGGGAAGAGTATCAAGAAGGCATCTTCCCTACCCATTAGACCTCTAGTCTTGCATAATGCAAGAAATCTTCGAATGTGCTCATCTGGATCCTCATGGGCTAAACCTCTGAAAGAGGGAAATTTTATGTTTAATCTGGAGAGTAAGGTTTCTAGGTCCACCTGTCCTGCCATGCTTCCTACCGATGAAGTTGATGAAAGTGGACTTGATGATCTTCTGTTCGCCTTTCTTCTTGTCTGCTTGCACTTGACCCTCAAGGTTTGTGACTGGGTCGCGGTCATGAGCTGTTCATAGTTCACTTGATATGAGACACTTAATATAAGTACTTACCTCGTTTAGTCAACTGGAGTATTACTGTTGACACTGGAATAGATCTTCTCCTAAGCTCAAATCTCCTTGTAGGTCCCACCGTGCGTGCCAAATTTGTTGGGGTTTCTTGGACGTGAAGGAGTTTGAGGGTTTGTAGGAGAAAAAAAAGAAGAAGAACAAGAGAGGAAATAACTCAGACAAGCTTCTGCAGGAACACCTTTGAACCTTTGAACCTTGAGTTTTTTATTACAGTAGAACGATTACACTGTTTGATTCAATCCGAGTTAATACTTCGGGCACAATTACAGAGAATGCTCAATCATACAAGATCAATTATCTCAGAGTCTTCCAGCAGCCGGCCTCTTCTGCACCAGTCCTTCACTTGCTTCTAGCTTCTCCTTGTGCACACCTTGCACCAAGCTTCCACAAGCTGAGGGACTAATATCTCTCTAGCCTGATCGCGGAGAGAGACTTTGTGATTGGTGTGTCTCACTTCGCACTCCTTGCACACTTCCTTAGCCACACTTCTTGCACTCTTCACTTTCACTTCCTGGGGTCGTCACACACCAGTGACTCTTCACTTCTCTTCTTGCTTCTTCTTCTAGTGTTCAAGAATAGCCTTTTGTCTCTCTTTTGTTGAGTGCGCCGGTTCCGTGCACTCTAACTGTAATACAATTTTGGTGCCCTTTCAATGTCCCAAGATTGTCTTTTGAACTGGCCACCAACGACTCACTACTTTGTCCTGTAGTGACTTTAGAACAAAATTTTGATTGGGCGGCCCTATTTCCACCTTTGCGTACACGGCCGCTTCCATACCTTCACCTTTCCTTTTAATTCTTTACTTTTGCACCTAAGACTTTAAATTCACCCTTTGAACCTTAAGAGAAAAAATACTTCTGTGCACTTTGACCCTGGAAATTTGATACTTTACTCTTGCCTATGCATAGCTGTGACCGTGACTTTGTTAGTTTCAACCGGTTAGGGCTCAACAGTGTGCCATCTGATTGGGAAGATACAATAACTTTTACCACCCTCGTAAGGTTATGTTCATCTGATTGCATCTTCTAGAGTACTTCATCGTGTTGTTGGATCTCATTCTGAGCACCTCAAAGTTCCTGTCGCAGAAGCTCGAGTTGTTGCTTGAGTGTTACCTCGGGTAGAGGTGACTCACTGAAATCCTCCATGGTGCTCGTAGGGTCCATGAGTATGTAGAGAACAAAAGCCTCTTTCTCGATATGTAAAAACAATTTTTGAGATTGCTTGAATTAAAATGTAAAATGAAGGGTTGTTCTTAGGAACTGAAAAAGTAAGAAAGAGATGAAAGTTGTGTTAAATATAAGAAAAGAGAACCAGACTGACAACACAAAGAGATAGTGTAGTGCTAAAACACTTCCCTTGTGTGAGTGAGGTTGTGTGTTCAAATCCTCCCACCTTAGTGAATATAAAACTCCTTATTGCCACTCATAAATTAAAATTGGTTTGCACATAGCCAACGGCTACCAACGATCGCCAAAGGAGCCTTGGGTGCCAAAGATGCCAAAGTAATGCCTTAGTTATGCCTTAAGTTATGCCTAAGTTCTATGCCTTAGTTGACACCTTAGTCAATGTCAAAGGAGTAAACGTAGGTGTAAAAGTAGGTGTAAATGTAGGAGTAAATGTAGGTGTAAACATAGGTTCTGGTTCTAGAATTGGAACAGAAACACAAAATAGAAACCTGAAACTAAAACTGAAATTGTTTCTCTAGCACAATGGTGAGAACCACATCAAGAAGCTCCACCTCCTTAATGTCAATCCGCGGAAGAGATAGGAGTGATATGAAGATCATGAATGTGAGATGAAGTGAGAGTGAAGGTGAGAAGCATAGAGATGCACACACACATGCACAGACACCACGAAGAGACAAGCAAGACGCAATGGAAGGTAGGAAATCAACTCTATTGCTCAAGAACTCAAGTACAAGCTCAAAATAGCTCTAAGCTCACACTAACCACAATAAGTAACCTCAAAAATGAACTCTCTAGCTCTTTTTATAGATTCTAGACTAGTTTTGACTGGTTTCACATCTAGTGTCCGGCATAGTTAAAAAATAGGTTCTAGGTGCTATTTGAAAGGGTAAACGGTATCTAAAAATAACCAAAATTGGTATGCTCATTCTACCCTAGCTCCTCAAGCTCAAGGACTCCTTGGCTTGCACAAAATGGAGCTATAAATTACAAAAAGGGGTTTTTAATGTTACATATGGTACAAAAGTGATAAAAATCACTGTTGGAGGTTTTGAAAAGTATTTATAAAACATAAGTCTTTGAAAAATTGATTCAACTGACTCCCTGATCTGTCTTTACATGCTTCCATGTCTTCTATGCCTCTGACTACTGCCAACACCCCCCTCCCTCTCGCTTCTGTCGTCCGCGATAGAACCTTGTTGTGAGGTCTGTCGGATATAATTCTGGAGTAGTTCCTGAGCGAGGGTGTGTTCTGATATGCGAATTCCTCGGGCCAGATCTGCCTCGAGTTTCTCCCAATCAATGGGTTGCAGTTCATCGGATGGTGGGAGTCGATAGTGCGTGGAATATACCATCTGTTCATAGGCAAATAATTGCAAGAGGTGTGTAGGCCTACTGATGAACACTTCTGAATGATATTCCCAGAAACCAGTTGTGAACATCTCTTTGAAGGTCTGCTTATAGCACGCCGGTAAGTATTTAATTCTACAATGCCAGGCATAACACACCCGGAGCGATGGTGTTGTACTCATGTCATAAGCTAAGTCGAGATTGCCATGCTCGAAACCCGAGGTGTTTACATGGGGTGCCTTGACGCGACGAAAGACTTTGAAAACCATCTGCATCATATCAAATATTTTGACAGTCATTTGCACTGCTATATTGTTCATATGTTTTAAGCGAGGGAGCCAGTGACGAATCATGGCCTTCATGTATCGAACTGTTGGTAGTTCTATGGGTGGCTTGAAATATGGGTAATTTAGCCAATCCTGGCATTGCTTGTTGTTCTGTACTTTAATGGCAAAGGCCTTCCAGGAGTGGCGACGTGGCACTGGTCCCCAACATGGGTTGTACTTTAAGTGTAGAGTTGCCTTTACCCAAGTACTCATCATCTCTGGATAATTCTGTAAGAGATCCTTGCACCAATCGGGTTGATAGATCTCTCCTTGCTGCGCATCTAGTGGCAAATCCTCAGGCTCAAATTGAGTTGCGTGGGAGGGCTTCTTGCCTGTTTCTTTCTCTATGTCCAACTGATATTCTGCCATTAACATAAAATACGGTTTGTACTGTAGCTCATGCCCAGATATGTATCTGTGAGGGGCCAAGTGAGCAAAATAGGGGGACTGTAAAATGCGTTCTTCAATCATCGCCATTGCGTGTAACTGCGCCTCTACCCGTGCTTAGTGGGTTGTTTCAAGTTCTTCAATCATCTTCATCCATGCAAGAGTAGGAAGTTCAAAAGTCGTCTGGCCTTCGGTCGTGACTCGTCCGTCTGGGATGGGTTGGGGTTCATATGCTTCTTCAAAAGTTTCCTCCACCGGAATAGTCACTATTTCTTCCTCTGCTGGTAGTTCCGGTGGGGAGTCTAGCCTTGGTGGTGCTTCATATACTGCTATCTGTGATTGAAGAGTTAATACCTGGGCCCGTAATGCATTGAGTTCCTCTAAGATGTCAAGAGAAGGTTCCGTAGGGGCTAGTAGTCCTTGTTGTGCAGGTGCTCTTAGCTAGAGTAGTTTATGATCTTCTTTTAGCTTCTGATATTCCTCCTTCATGTTGTCGTATTCATCTAGCAATCTGACATGATCATCTAGCAACATCTTCATAGACTCTGAGGGCACGGCTTTAAAGCGATTGGGGCTTAATGGTTGGTCGGGTTGATCTAGGGCAGCTTCTAAATTCTCTCTGTTTAGTTCTTGTAAACGCTGGTTCTCTTCTTTTGCTGCTGCCAAGTGGCGACTGAGTAAGCCCATGTTCCTGGTAAGTGTCGTGTTGCGAATCGTCTGGGCCCTTAACAAGTTATCAATATCTGTGGCGGCCTCTTTGGTTTTTTCTTCACTTTCTAGTTCAAGTTTATGATATGCCTCTCGTAGCTCTTGGTAGCGGGTGTTTAGTGAGGCATTCTCAATCAACAATGAATTAAGCTGCGACTGTAGATCATTCGTTGTCTGCTGCAGCGTCCGATAATTATTGCCAAGAGATGCAAATTCATCTCTTGGCAATAATTATCTGATGAAGGTGAACATCTGATGAAATGCGGTGTCTATAGTAGGTGATAATATTAAAGGTGTGCTAAATGAAGATGCGGTTGGTGTTGATGCAAGGGGTAAGGGAAATGGGGGTGGGAGAGTGGATATTGTGGTGATTGTGGAAAATTGTGATGTGCCTATGTGTGGTGGTGAAATGAATGAAGGGAGTGGTGGTGCAGTGGGTGGTGAGATGTCCATATCATTGGATGTGGTATCAAGTGCGGTGACTGTGAATAATGGCATGAAAGTGGGTGCGTGCGTGGGTGTAAATACATGATTTACAAAAGTTGAAGAATAATTTACAGAGGGGTTCTCTAATGCTACTTGGTGGAAAGTGGAAATATGGTGGGTCGGGGAGGTGATACAGGGGAGAAAGTCATCGGGGTTAGAAATGGAAATAGTGGTCTCGGGGGTGTAGGAAAGGATGGGAGGGATGGATGGAGGAATGGACTAGATAGAAAAGTGGATGTCAGAGGAGGAAAACTAGGTTGGGTGGGTGTGGGAAGTGTGGGAGGAATGGAGGTGAGGAAGGCTTCTGCTACTCCACCAGAGAAGGAGGATGTTGTTCTCGGAGAAGGAGGGTGTATAGGAGAGACTGGATGGATGGGAGGTGAAAGAGGAGCAATTGGGGTGGTTGGTACTTCGGTCACAGAGGTGATATGTACAGGTAGTAGTGTGGGGCCGGGAGTCGATTACAATGGTGTCTTCTACCAATGAGCCTTCAGGGATGAGAGGCGCTTCCCTTGCCTGTTCTAAAGATTGGGCACCTGTCGGTATGCAAATGTATTCGCCTGGTTTTGATAGTAAACGTACTCGTCGAGGGTCAAATTGCAGAAGGGGTTTTCGCTGCAAATATCTTAACGCTTCATTAGATCCTACTGATTTGACAAGTTCCTTGAAGCCTTTAATGTATACCTCTTCGAAACCACCTGAGACAAGTTCTTGCTCTATGAGTGCTTGGCTCTCTTCCTCAGTTAACTTCTTATGCACCCATACTTTTTCCATTGTGCGATACAACTTCTTGATGGCCAACGTATAAGCTATTGCTTCAAAGGTTTCAGCTTCATGCGACTGGTATCACCCTGGGTGTTCGTTTGCTGTTCTTGCTCATCTGTCTGCACATTTTCTTGGGATTCATGAGTGCCCTGGCTGGCTTCATCGTCACCATCATCTTCATCGGTTTCTGTTCTTTTATCCTCGGAACTAGATACTACTTGTCCTTGTGGTTGGTCTAGAGGAGTGGTCGAGTAGCTTGGACGTTCATATTCTTGAGAAAATATTTGTCCTTCTGAAAACTGAAATTCACTTGAAAACACATCTTGCATCTCGAAATTGAATGTTGTGTCCGTCGGTTCTGCTTCCAAGTTGGGTATCGGAAAAGAAAAAGCTTCCGCACCAATAGTGGTGGGAACTTCTGCTGCACTGGTGGTAGGTTCCTGAACTGATGTTGGTTGTGAGGTAATCGCACTAGAAGTGCCTTTTGTAACGATAGGTCGTGATAATCGTATGTGAATAGGTTGTACAGGGGCTTCAGTAGGAGACTGTTCTAGAGAGGGTTGCGGTGACGGTGATTCGGGGACTTGGAGGCAGGGGATAGTTCCTCTCATGCGCTTTCCTGCTCGTCCTTTGTTGGCCTTCCTAGCTTTCTTTGTTGCTCCCTTGAATGCTTTCAGCTCCTCGCTTGTCATTACATGCTCGATAGGTAAATCCTATGCCAGACACATATATACAATGCGCGTGAGAGAGCAACATCCATTGATTACCTTATTTCTTCCCATCGGTGTTGTGCTAAGTACAACTGATCAATTATCTAGCTTGCTAGGTCTACTGTTTGAGGTCAAGTACATGCTAAATATAAACCAAACCAGATGCGTTTGTGGGGCATGGTGAATCGGTCCTGAGCAGGAAATGCGAAATGTTGCATGCATATCCTCAACGGTTTAGAGAGCTCATGTGTGATTGCTGAAATATCTTCCCACTTAGTAACATCCCCACATTTCATAGGCTATGAAATCAGCCTTTCTCGCTCTGTTGGAGTGTGGGTTCCATGTATCTTGATTGCCACTCTAATCAAATCTTTGGAAAGATAAAACTTCTTAAAGGGCGGGTCATTTACCAAGGACGACAAAATGAATGTGCTTGGTAGGTCCTTGTTTTCCAAAGCTCTTAAAGTTGTTACCAAGGAATTTCATCTATAGAAATCTGGTTTAGGCAAAGGATCACTGAAATACTCTGTGAAGCCTGATCTCGCCCAAACATGCGTTAAGTCTTCTGTGTTCTGTAATCCTTCGAACTCTCTTGAGAAAAACTGGTACTTTCCCCACATAAGGTGATCAAAATCCAAATTGGCCTAAAAAAATGAAATCTGCATCCGCCAATGGGATTGCTAATCCTTGGAACCAATGAGAGTTGCGATGAATCTTCTTAGTGTATCCCCTAGGAGGATCGTCGATCGGCATGGGTCCAGGGAAGCCTTGAAATTATGGTGGTTGTGCCGTCGGATGGGGCTCAGCTAGCAATTCGCCAATATTTGCCATGGGTACACTGGGTCCAGCTTCAGATGGTCCTTCTGCCTGCATGATGAATGATGCAAGCGTGTAGCGGATCTGCTACAAAAGATTAACACATTAGTATGGAAATTAATCATGATCCCATTAAAGTGAAACCACAATCCCTGTCCATAACCGATGTGTAACCCGTGTAGCCGAGTGTTGTGATGTGGTTTATGGAATGATTGTTGCAAACTAATGCAGGTCTCTAGACACCTACATGCTTCAGATGATGCATACATTTCTTGATGAGGTGTTATTACAAGTGATGTTGGGTTATAGTGTGTGGATTTGTACAAGGTTAGTTGTGAATGAGTTATTACCAGGTTGTAGATTAGTTGGGTGGGAGTTATGTTAGACAATGGGTTTTGAGGAGACAATTGGATACGTTTCGGTATCCACTTCCTAAGAGTTTCTGAGTGGGTGATATGTTTCTACTGAGGGACAATAGGTGAGCGGGTGATATGTTTCTGATCGGATGTGGTAGTATTGAAGGGTGAAGAAATTTCTGAGGGTTATATATTACATGGCTTGAGGGTTGAGCTACAATACACTGTTTGGGTACCCAAATCTGCATGGGTGTGGGTCGATTCATAAGGTACTTCTTGGCGATCCAAATCTGTTGATGTTTCGAACTTGTGGAAGAAGGTCGAGGAGATGTTGGATACTAATTCTGCTTATGCCTTGACTTCTTCTTATCAATGTCTACGTTGTTGAAATCACTCGGTGCTTTCTGTCCTTTTGGAACCCATATTTGTCTTGTGCCACTTGTTCTGTGGTGCTGATACTGCAGCTTTCTTCCTTGTGTCATCTAATATTGTCGTCGGTCTGGGTTCCTCCGTTGCGGTTGACTCCTTAGTGGTTGAGGTTGAGAGGTAGGATGGACACTCTGCTTTGGAAAAGAAGGGAGGTCCAACACTTGCGAAACTTGCCCATTAGAAGGTGAGGCATTCTATACCATAGATCTAGGCCAGTCCATAGTAAGTGTGGAAGGATGGGCATTGCAGGGTGTTTTGCCCATGTGGCTGCTGATGCAGTCCACCTGACCACTGATTGTGTCCATTTGACCACTGATAGTGTTCATTTGACCAAGTGGTTGGGTGGTTGCCCCTTCTAATCTGCAGGAAGCCCAAGGGAAAATCTCTTGACATCCTTCTGATTGACGATTGTCCATCGCCAAGCCCGCGTGGGTTGGTGTAGACTTAACGTGACTTATCTGCCCAAAAATCTTCCGGTCTTCAGTCGCATGCATTTCATAGGGTCTTGGGTTGCCTTCTTTCGGCGGATTGTCGTTAGGGAAGTCAAGCAGTATCACTCACTTATGATCTAAGGTTCCAATCTACAAGGAGCCTTGTCTAAGATTTAGGTCCACTGAGTGATCGTATAGCTAATCTTGGCCAAGGATTAGGGGTTCTATCAGGTCCTCGTCATGGCACACTAGTAGCTTCGCTGTCATGTTCACGTCGTGTATGAGGATACGAAGGTCCACCTCACCCATGCAAGGGGTTTCCATGCCTCCTAGCCCTATGAGGTATGCCTCAATTGGACGCATTTCTGTTCTTGAGTCCTTACAGTGGGACCATCTAATCACACTAGTCGCAGCACCTGAGTCAATTAAAGCCCTGAGCTCTTGGCAAGGGTTGCTCTGCTCTAGCTTGACTGTAATGAATGGTCTCCGGTCCACTATGCTAGGATTACTTGACTTTACTTGAAACATGGCCATGGGGTGTCTGGGTGTTGTTTCCAGCTGGTTATAATGTTCTCTCCCTAGTCCTTGTCTTCTTAGCTTCATGCGCTTAATGCATTCTATAGCTTTTGCCTGAGCTTCAGCTCGTATTCTATTTTCTTCCTCCTTACACTTCTTTGCCAACATGAGTCGTCTAAGCATATCCTCAGTAAGAGGTTCCTGATAAAGCTTGACTCTACAGCCGCTAATGTAATTAGGCATTATGTCTCCTTCTAAGGTGGCTAATTGTACTGCTCCACTTGTCGAGAGTCTGTTAATGATCATAGGTCCATAACCTCGCTTTTCTAACTTTCGTGCGTGTTGTTTCAGCGTATATACTAGGACTAAATCTCCTTCTTTTAAACCTTTATCTTTCACATGTGCATCAAAATATGCTTTCTATCGTTTCTTTGCTACATATATTCCTGCTTCTGCTCTCAGCCTGGTTTCTCCTAATCGTTCCAAGTCCATTATTCTTGATGATAATTCATGGCCGGTCCACTGATGTTCTTGTGCAACCTTAAGGGTCGATATCAAGAAGTCCAAAGGAAGCATAGCATTTTGACCAAAAACCATATGAAAGGGAGTTGCATTGAGTAAACAGCGTGGTGTAACTGTTTGTCCCAATCTGAACGTTTGTTGTTCACGAGTTTCGTCAGTACATTACATAGGATCTTGTTAGTGCTTTCATCTTGACCATTGGCTTGAGGATGATATGGTGCGGATTTCTTGTGAATCACCATAAAATCCTGTAACAAATATTCAATGACTTGGTTTAGAAAGTGAGTTCCTCGATCACTCACTAACTCTATAGGCAATCCATATCTTGTAAAGACATTTTCAAATAAGAATTTTGCAGTCGTGTGTGTATCATTCTTTTTTGTGGCTTTTGCCTCTACCCATTTGGTAAGATAATCTGTTGCGACAATAATGTATTCTGCATGTGTACCTTTTGCAGGGGGGTTAATTGGTCCTACAAAGTCTATGCCCCACTTAGAAAATGCACGTCCTCCCATCATGGGTTTCAATGGCATTTCATCTCTGCGAGTAGGAAATTGAGTTCTTTGGCACACATCACATCTCTTTACATAGGTATGTGCATCCATGTGAAGAGTGGGCCACCATAATCATGCAAAGAGGATGGCTTTGATTATCCTATCGGGTCCAAAATGACCTCCTGCAACAGCTTGGTGTGCAGTCTCTAGTACGCTCAAATAATCGTTTTCATGAACACATTGTCTTAAATATCCGTCTCGTCCTCGTTTGTATAGATTATCGCCAATAGGTGAATAGTCTTGAGCTTCGTGCTCTAGACTGCGTTGTCGTGCTAAAGTCATTCCTTGAGGGAATGTGTTCATCCTCAAGTAGGTCACTAAAGGTTCACTCCATTCTGGTGTGAGACACGTGATATAATGTAGCATGTTCTACTGGTAATCTTTCACAACAAACATGGCATTCTTTACACAACTTGTAGACGTCTGCTTCCATCGAAGGCCAATAGACTCCTAGTCTATGCAGAGTCTACAATGTACGATGTTTTGAATGATGTTGCTTCAATGCACCTACATGTGCTAACTGCAACCAATTCGCATGTTCTGATTCATCTACACAACAAGCAAGAATCTTTTGATTATCTTGTTTATATATACTTCCTGCTATTATTTGATATCTTTGAGACTTGGTAATCTCTCCTTCCTTGATCCTTATCCTAGGATTCTTGGGTCCATATGTGAGAATAGGGACTATCGGCTTAGCCCATTCTGGTGCTATCTCAAAGTTAAACAAATATGCATCCGGTAATTCATCCGCAATCCCTTGAGGAGCTTCTCTTGTGGTTAGTCTCGAGAGGTGATCAGCTCTAAGATGTGTCTTTCCTTTCCTGACTACTACTTCAAAATCATACTCCATGAGTAATAGAAACCAACATATTAGTTGTCCCGTGTTACATGGCTTATTGACTAAGTACAATAATGCTTGATGATCTGTAAAAAACTTGAACTTATTTGCCAACAAATAATGCCTGAATTTCTTTACCGCATAGATCATTCCTAATCCTTCTCGTTCCGTAATGGTGTAATTTCTTTCTGCTGCATTCAACTGTCTGCTCGCGTAAGCTATGGGGAGATCTATATTACCTTCGCTCATGGGTTGTGCTAACACACATCCTATGACATAATTGGATGCATCCACATGTACATGAAATGGCTTGCTCCAATCTGGGGTTTTCAATATAGGTGCTGAGCACAAACGTCATTTAAGTTAATTGAATGAATTCTCACATTCATCTGTCCATTCAAACTTGGTCAAAAGAGAGTACAAAGGCTTAGCTATGATTGCATACATGTGTATGAATCGTCTGTAATAACCACAAGACCCATAAATGCTTGTACCTCTTTTATGTTATTTGGCCTAGGTAGATTTGCAATTACCTTCACTTTTTCTTCATCCGTAGAGATTCCATTCTTTGACACAATGTGTCCTAGAATTTTGCCTTGTCTGACCATGAAAACGCACTTTTCTAGGTTCAAACAAACTTGATATTTTTGACATTTGTCAAATACTTGCCTTAACTTTGGTATATGCGTCTGTCTGATATTCGAATGAGCACATAATTCATCAACATAAACTTCCAAATTCTTGCGTAAGAATTCCTTAAAAACATGACACATGAGTCGCTAGAAAGTAGCGAGTGCATTTGTGAGCCCAAAAGGCATAACACGAAATGCAAATATGCCCCATTTTGTGGCAAAAGCCATCTTGTGTTGATCTTCTGGAGCAATGGCTACTTGATTATAGCCTGAAAATCCATCAAGAAAGCTGTAAACTTCCTTGCCTGCAACTCTTTCCGATAAATGTTCTGTGATAGGAAGAGGATAACTGATTCTAATCGTGGCGGCATTAACTTTTTTAAGGTTAATACACACACACACACACACAATTTTCCATTCTTCTTGGGCACGACCACAATGGAGGATACCCATTCGGTATGCTCAATTTCGTAAATGAATCCTGCTTCTATCAATCGATCTATCTCCTCTTTTATCTTCGCAGCGTAGTTATCATTGTACGTATACGGCTTCTGTTTTGTGGGTTTTGCATCTAGAGTCATAGGGCTTCTATGAGAACATATGTCAGGATCTAGTCCTTTCAAGTCTTTGTAGCTCCAAGCAAAAACGTCTCTATATTCGTGCAATAGGGCCACTAACTCTTCTTCTTCTTCAGTTGTCAAATCATGCCCTATGTACGTACATTTCTTTTCTTCTCCTTCTATGGCAACTATTATTTTTTTGGTTTTCTCTCGATTATCATATACTTCTCCAATGTCAGCTTTTATGTTAGGCATTCGTACCATTATTCGTCTATCTTCTATTTCATATTTCTTGAAGTTCTTGGGAACCTCAAACAAAGATTCTTCTTCTTCTGACATGGTTTCTTTCTTCTTTCTTTTCTTACCTTCACTTTTAGCAGTCACTTGTGTGGCTAACCTCACATCATTCATAAGTTCTTCATGTTTCTGAGGGTTAGTTTCTACTTCGTAGAAGTATTCTTCCTCTGATGCAAAGGGTGGGTCCATAATAATTGACTCTAAATCGAAATCACTCGCGTCCTCAAATGCATCAGTGCTAGGTTCACATTCTTCTATAATTGAATCACACATGATTGGCTCTATCATGAAAACTAAGATGTCATAGCCATCCTCGTCACAGTGGGGTGTCCATTGTTCTTCATTGATGGCTACATCCATGGTTGCTAGGATTTCTGCCCAACCGTGAGGCTCGAACTCTTCGTCTGGAAATACTACGGGTGCGTAAGTTGGGTCTTGAAGGGTTCGTGGATGTTGTTCTGCACCTAAGGTTCTGGCTTCTAACCGTTCTTCCTCTTGTTTGGCTACTTTATACATCCATAAATGAGTGTCCTCATGCAACCATGAAGGATCTGATTCCAATGAGTGTACCGATTCCGTTTCTACCTGTGTCTTATGGATGGTGTTCCATTGTATTGGGGGTACGTCTCGATGTGAATAGTCTTTAAGATTGACTTTAGTAGTCACTCCTAAATGTTGCAAGTATAAAGAATTAGTTCCCCAATCTTGTACAATTTGCAAATATTTATGTATGGAAGACAGGTTGTCTTTGCCTTCCGTATTGGGTACTTGAGACAGGGATGGTGCATTCCTTTCTTGTGTGTCTGAAGCAATAGGGTTCCTATGTTGATCCTTTTTCTCCCTGCTATCTATCAAGTATTCTAGCCTCTCCATTAGTCCTTGAAAATGTAATTCCGGTTTTGCCATGTTATTCCAATTTAGATATCTAGAGGCTTCGAACATAGCTTGTTCTAATTCTACCATCTTCATGCAAAGCTTAGTTCTCTC
This sequence comes from Ceratopteris richardii, assembly GCA_020310875.1. NCBI lineage: Eukaryota > Viridiplantae > Streptophyta > Polypodiopsida > Polypodiales > Pteridaceae > Ceratopteris > Ceratopteris richardii. The sequence goes on along the minus strand of CM035433.1, from coordinate 121,495,682 downwards.
AATTTCTAGGTCTGCTCGAGGGTGGTTCTTACTCATCTCCGCTATTTGAGGTCCTTCTTTTAATCTAGCTTGATACGCGCGAAACATCATGTCTAGGTTTTTTGGTAGGGGTTCCGCTAAAACTGATCCTGATCTTTGCGCTAGGTTCTCTTGATTCAACTCTTGTGAAGTCAATTCTAGGATTTTGGCTCTATATTCCTTGAGACTTCCTTCCAATTATGTTATCCTCTTACTCCACTTTCTCTTAATCCTTTCTCTGGAAACTTTCCAAGATTTTGTCTTTATACTGCTAGATTCTCCAACTTCACTTGTTTCGGCTACTTTCTCATGATTAAGTTGTTGATTCTGTAAGAGTGTATGGGCTCTTGTTATAGCTTGGATAGGCACGTATGTAGGGTTGGATCCATCTGTGTTGTTTACAATACCTATCACGTTGATGGGTGTCACATTTGAAGCGTTCGCGGGGTTCTTAGGACAATCTTTTATGACATGCTCTTTGCCACAATCGGCACAAAAGCCTTGTATGTTATAGTATTGTAATTGTCCTGCTATAGGAGGATGTGGACAATTTTTTATGAAATGATCTCCTTGGCACCTAAAGCATGGTCCTCTAGGGCCCTATGGTCTTTGTTGTCTCAATTGGGGCCGTGGATTAGGGTTTGTATACATCACATTAGCATAGTCAGGCTCCCAACTAGGTTCCAATGGTGGACTATCATACTGATATGTTTCCACGTGTTCTGGTGACTCCGTGTAATATGCAGGTGGACTGTCTACATGAGTAGAGTCAAAATTGTTTGAGTTCGGGTCACTTTCGGTGATCAGTGGTGAGGAAGGCACTAAAGCCCTATTGAGGTTCTCTTCTGCAGCAGTGTATTTAACTGAGATAACATTAGCTGGTGGGGGTGGCTACTGAGCTAAAACAGGTTGAGGTCTCTGTTGAGCTTGATAAGGGTAGTTCTGTGGAGGCCTATAGTAATGAGGCTGAGTGTTGTATTGGCCTTGATACCTACCTGTTGTGGGTATGCTTGTGGGTAGTTCTGTCTTACTGCTTGTTTGTTATATGGGCAGTCCTGTGCTGTATGATTTGTGTATCTTCTCTTAATCGTACAGTATTGACCACTAGGGTTGGCTTGTGGTTGTGTTGCATTGGGACACACATTTGCCATATGATCACCACCACAGGTGTAACAATGCTTGTTTGTTGTTACCCTAGGCATCTGTTTACTAGAAACTCCTAGTTTCTGGCCCACTTTCTCTGCTAGATCTTCTATTGAGCTGGACAATTTTGTGGATGCTAGAGAGGAACAATCTGAGTCCTTATAGACTGTTGAGAGTTCCAACTCGTCTCCTAAGTTATCTTCAATGTCTATACAAATTCGCACACACTGCTCTAGCGTTCTGAGTTCCTTCAAGTATACATAGGAGCGTAGTTTAGAGCTCAAGAGGCCATCTAAAAACAGTGATACTTCCTTGGCCTGTGAAGGTAGCTCTTGCATTGGACATCTGTCCACATATTGTCTAAACCTATGTCCTGCAAGTCTAACTGTTTCTTGAGGGGTCTATTTGAAACTATGAATCAATGAAGACGTGTCATATCTGATCCCACTTTTAGAGAATTCAGTGATGAATGACTCTAGAAAGTGATGGATATCTCTAAATTGCCTTTGTTGCAATGGTTGAAACCAAGTTAAAGCTGTATTCTTTAACGTTAGTCCAAATGCGTTATATTGCATGAACATGTCTTCAACTTGCTCTGCTCGTAGCACTTGCTTAAATTCTGCAACATGGTCATAGGGATCTCCTGTCCCATCAAAATAGTTTTTCATGGATTTTACTAGTTGAGTGGGTCTTAATATTCTTGCGTGTTCACGTGGTCTAGGTAGAGGAAAATCATCTCTACCACCTGATATCCTAGGTTCTCCTTGTCTATCCACTCTATCCGTGTTTATGGTGGTTCTGTCTCTCCCTATGGGATGATTGAAACTTACTTCTGGTCTCTCCTTATTCTTTTCTCTTTGCATGCCATGGGCTGAGGATGTTCCTACCCCCTATTGGCTCACGTTTACATTTGTTCGTGCTGGAGGGAATACCAACTCACCTCTCCATGTGTAGGTATTTCTTGCGTGATCAGGTACCACAAATACTCTTTTTGAAGTTTCATCTAGGTATACAACCTTTCCAAGTGTATCCGGGTTCTTAAATTCATAGATTATGATGGAGCCTACCTCACTAGGTTGTTCCGTTCTGTACCTCCAAAATGGTTCATCAGTTTCTTTATTTACAAATAGCTCTATGCTTCTGTTGTCCTGAGGGATCCACTCTCGGATTAGTACTCTTATAAGTACAGATTTCCCTCTAGGTGTCCTAGGTTCTTCTAATGGTTCTTTTCCTTGGGACTTAGCTTCCATCTCTAACTGAATCACACCGAACTCATTCGTATTATTTGGCTGAGTACTTAAGATGTACATCGTTCCCTCTTTGTCTATGTACGCATCTCTCTCGAATTTCACCACTGGATGTTCCAATCCAATGGGTTGGTCAGGGTTGTGCATTTGCACCACTTGTCTTCGCAAACCTTCCTCATAGATGCGAGCACCTAAGCGGTTGGTTCGGAGAAACTCTAATTGAGTCCTATAGGGTCCGTTTGGTTTTTCTAAATATGCTACGTTTGACCCTCCTTCTGGTCTTTCCATGCTAAAAGCCATTTCCGATTCACTTGTGTCTGAGCTCAACTCGTAGGGATAATTACTATTCAATTGTTGAGCCCACGAACATGCTGTAGTTCCTACACTTGCTTCTGATGATCTAAGGCTTTGTCTGTCTGACTTACCTATATGCTTGCCCGATCTAAGGTTCATGAAGTTACTTCCTTTGACCGTTAACGTTCCTTGTTTTTAATTGCTTGGTTCTTTTTAAGTGCCTTTAAGTTCTTGTCTTGTATTAACTATATGCCTCAGGAATCGACATTCTATGGTACTTTTGAGTTCCTGTTCCGTCAGACTTAAGTTCTTTTTTTTAGCTTTTGTCTCTCACGCCTTTACTTTCGTCTTAGACTTGAAAAATTAAATCTCTTGAAATTAATCGTCCCTATCGTCATTAATCTAATCCACAATGCTACCGTTTAGCCTAAGCTAAGAATTGACTAAGGGGGTTGAGTAATCTTCCAACCTCAATTCAGCTTTGTTGGTTGCCCTGATGCCCAAGAAGCCGCGCTTCCCAAGCCCTGTTCTTCACTACCTTGCTTTGTTTGCCCTTGATTGCCCTTGCTAGACCTTTTGGAAGCTTTCCTGACGCTCTGGAGCTCTGTACCTGCAAGAAAACTAAAAACCACAAAAACACATGCAAGCACAAAAGCTCTCTCTCTCTCTCACATGCACAAATGAGGGGAAATGAGGAGAATGGGTGAATATGGTGAATTTTCTGATTTTTTTTTTTGGAGTGGAAGATGATGATGTGCTGATGAAGATGGAGTGTGGGGGAGGTAAAAACACAAAAAACTAAGTAAAAAAAACAACAAAAACTGAAAATTTTACCTTCCAATGCAACTTCTTGCTATACTCTTACCATCACACATTCGTCCTAGACTCGATCCCCGACAATGGCGCCAAATTTGGTGTTGCTCTAGCACAATGGTGAGAACCACGTTAAGAAGCTCCACCTCCTTAATTTCAATCCGCGGAAGAGATAGGAGTGATATGAAGATTGTGAACGTGAGATGAAGTGAGAGTGAAGGTGAGAAGCATAGAGATGCACACACACATGCACACACACCATGAAGAGACAAGCAAGACGCAATGGAAGGTAGGAAATCAACTCTATTGCTCAAGAAATCAATTACAAGCTCAAAAAAGCTCTAAGCTCACACTAACCACACTAAGTAATGATGGAGAATGTTAATCTCCAAAAGAACAACTTATTCTTGTGATTAGAACACCTCTATACCAAGAATAAGTCAAACACTCCACTAATTTAGAGGATCAATTGCTAATTACCAAAAGATTAACAAATCTGTGAAGAAGATGAAACACAGAAAAGTCTGCTGCACTATTTTTCCACATTGACCTATCAAATCTATAAAGTTTTTGATGAAACTTTGTACGAATCATCTCCTAGAGATTGCGCAACTATTCCAAGTTGAATTACTCCAAAAGATTAAGTATAACTTGAGAAATTGATTTCACAAGTTACCTATGTCAGAAACTGTTACTCAGAACAGTCGACTTTACACCTGTAACTTTTAAGACTTGGTTCTCCTTGAATAGAACCCGTTTTACAAAATGCTTCTAGACATAAGTAGCTTATCTTCCAACTTAAAGATTAAGCCCTCACTCATGCAAAACTTTAAACTGTGCTGGGAGAAATGACCAAAACATTGACTTCGAAATATGCGCCTGTTTTAGGAACCTGTGAATACACTTCACATATGAATGTTCCTACACTTAATTTACTCAGCCTGATTACAATTGGAAGCTGAAACTTTGCACAGAGGTCAAGCAACTTTCAACTTAGACTTGTACAAAAGCATTCCACAATTGATCTACTGTAGAAGGAGAACACGCAGAAATATCGGGCGCAAAATTTTTCATTTACTCAGAGAAAATACAACTGAGTGATGAGAGCTAACTCAAAATCACTTTCCTCTATCTCATGACTTCTATCTCCCTCATTCTTGACTTCTAACTAATGTCACATAAGCTCTCATACATGCCCCGACTTTTCTCAAGGTATTTATAGATAATTTGTACATAATTCTTACTGAACAAAAGATCTAAGTCATCTATGACTATGCTAATGTACATATGTGTACACTTCTCTTGTCCTCTGATTGTAATCTTCTTCCACACTTTAGGAATTGATTCTTCCTTCATCATTTGATCTTCCAAGCCTTCAATTGGTGATTGGTATGCACCAACAAGTAACCTCAAAAATGAACTCTCTAGCTCTTTTTATAGATTCTAGACTAGTTTTGACCGGTTTCACATCTAGTGTCCGGCATAGTTAAAAAATAGGTTTTAGGTGCTATTTGAAAGGGTAGAGGGTATCTAAAAATAACCAAAATTGGTATGCTCATTCTACCTAAGCTCCTCAAGCTCGAGGACTCCTCGGCTTGCACAAAATGGAGCTATAAATTACAAAAAGAGTTTTTCTATGTTACATATGGTACAAAAGTGATAAAAATCACTATTGGAGGTTTTGAAAAGTATTTATAAAACATAAGTCTTTGAAAACTTGATTCGACTGACTCCCTGCTCTGTCTTTACATGCTTCTGCGTCTTCTATGCCTCTGACTACTGCCAACAAAAACTGAAACTGAAACTGAAACTGAAATGGGAATCGAAACTGGAATTGGAATCGGACTCACACTCAGACTCATAAACGAAAATAGAAATGGAATCAGAATTGTAATCGGATCGCAAATAGAGAACAATGAAACAAAGATCAATTGCCACAACAAACAAAAATAGACCCTGTTCGTAGTGATGCACACAAGGCTCTGATACCACTATTATCAAGATCTTGCTCACATGCGCACACAGGTTATAGATGTTGAAAACACACAGAAAAATAGACACTCTAGGAGACGAGATAGAACGTAGTATTGGGTGCAATCTCCCCCCATGCAATCTATTTTGACAGTCCATAGAGTGCATGTATTTATAGGAATTTTTTATTATATCAAAATAGTGGTTACATGAGAGCGGCTTCAAAAACCATGCGTGAAAGTAAAAGTTGGTAACATTTGCAGAAAGCCTTTGCTTTTAATATCAAAAATTACGGTCTACAATGACCCTTATTCTAACCATTACTTTACTAATTGTTTCTAAATATAGTACCTTCTATGTGGGTTTATTTACAAACTATATAGATTATGAATTGGATTATTGATGTCCACCCTTTCACACCTTTCATGCCCTCATGAACCTTCAGTTGCTCTATCAAAAACACCAAAACACATTAATACATTAATAAGTTAACACTCCAACAATTCCTTGTTCAACACATTCCATAATTCATAACAGAAATAATGTCTTCTAAATATCTTCAAAAATATTTGAATAAATCCACATGCATTCACACCCTCATGATTCTTCACCTACTAAATCAAAACACAATCACATTAAAAACCTCAAGACATTAAAATCCAATTAACATTCCATTATGCAATAAAGTATAACAAGATATGTTGGTATGTAGGAGGGAATTTCGAGACCAAGTTTTCCTTGTGAAGCTTTCCCATTCATTGCAAAAGGTAGAGATCAAGATATTTTGGTTCAAAATCATTCCATAGCTCTTGCATTAGATAAATTCTTTCTTCATGTAGGTTTTCTGCGGTAGGAGTCTCTATATCTTCATGGACCATGTCATCTATTTCCCTAGGATGAGACTCTACAGTGGATCCATGGTCCGTCTCTTCATTGTGAGAGGCCTCAATAGACACCTCAATGGTACAATCTCTAATAGGTGATTGTTCTTCATTATCTTCCTAGATGTCTAGGGGGATGTCGTTATTCTCGATGAACTCTTCCACTATTCATCAGATATGAAGCTTGCTATTCAATGAAGATGAAGAATTTTGTTGGATAGAGAAACAAAACTCATAGCATAGAGATCGGTGTAGTCCTTTTCCTCCCAACCACATACCTATTCTAAATACTCCCCCTCTCTCTCTCCATAAAGGAATCCTTCCATATGACCTCTCACATGGGAGACACATGGCACTAACGTGAGAGCCCACATATGCATCAAAGGGGGGGTTCATACACCCACTCCCTCAAGCTCCCAAGGCAACCATATAACATTTCCTTCCCCTTCATTCCATTTTTGTCCTCAAAAATGGTGTTGGAAAGGTTCTAATGAAAGAGAGAGAGACGTATAAGCATAAGTGCCCCCACTAAACCCCATGTATTTGATGTGCATGGTCATATCTCCATAGTGTTTTCCCATATCCTTCCGCTTAAGAAGGCTCTTCAGAAGGAAACAGAATGGTGAGATACCGTGTGTGAAGGGTGCTAGCTCTTTCCTATGTGGCAATATTCTTTGAACTATCTTTCCACTTTACTAGAAGCTCTTTATATAGGTGACTCCTCATTTGTTTCTATCTTCTATAGTATCCTCTCAAGCTCATGTGGAATAGATTGAATAGAAATAGGCCCTACTACCTCACTATCAAAAATAAGTTTGTCATATTCACTTGAACTCCTCTTAAGCCGACTCATGTGAAATATTGGGTGGATTTGGCTACTCTTTAGAAGTCAGATACGGTAAGCCATCTTTTCTACTCTCTTTAGTTTTGGGAATGGACCACATACATAGGAGATAGTTTTGGGTCATCTTGTGTGAAGATAGTTTAAAGAAGAAGCACTTTCTTGTTTTGCATTATACTTGGTCATGTTTTAGTAGATTTTGACAAAGAATTACATTGAGAGAAAGAAAAGTAACAAATATATGTTGTGACTCATATGTGTATGCGTTATGTTTTAGTTGAAGATTTTGAGCAAGCAGTTGATATGTTCCCTCAAAAAATTCTTGGAGTGTCAATACAGAGCTACTTGGTATATGACAAGTTGCAGAGAAGTATATTTCTTCTTTAGCTAACTCTTGAGGTAAAAGAGTTTTTTGTAGCAGATGTTGGAGACTTGGGTTGAAGTTTTGTGTTTAGAAAAGTTACCTCATGTTCAGTATTTTTAGAAAACTTCAAAAAATTCAGAGTTTTTGATGTACTAGTCAGTTGAAGAATCTACTTTCTATGATTGTCTAGACTTTTGGATACATGTTTGTATTCAAAAAGGTGTTCCATCACATCCTATCACTTGATTGAGAAGTGTAGTTAGCCAAAAGAAAGCCAAGCAGATACTATCACATTTCACCCAGGTAGAATATGAGGATATGAAGTATCAACTTGCATCTTTTGGAGTTCTCAAGGTGAGAAGTTTGTCTGCTTATGTTTCAAGTAGGAGTTGCAGATTCTTGGAAAAATTTGTTTGAAGAAAAGTTTTACAACTTTGTGAGAAGCATGGAAACTTGGAGACATTCAGGTAACAAATCAAATATTCAGTCATGAAGGTTTGATGAGAGCAGATTCTACACAGGTGTTTTGTTGGAGAGATCTTGATAAGATCTAGATAGACCTTGTATGATCTTGAGTATTTATGAGTCAATTGTTTATCCTTTGTTTGAAAAGTTCTTAGCATTGGAGGAAGTAAGTTAAAGATTCAGATTCTATCAGATTTGTGTTGTAGAGAAATAGACGAAGATACTTGTTATGTTGCAGAAGTTTATGAATCCTAAAATAATTTCAACAAGGTTTTTGTTATGTTAGGATCAGCTAACCTTATTCTACAATATGAAAAGCTAAGGAAGAAATAGTGGAAGTTATTAGAAACTGTGCAGTGCTAATAAAAAGGGTTCAAAGATTTTCTTTTAGATACAGGTGTTGATCACTGAAGATCAGATTTATTGAAAAAGGAAGACGTTCCAAATTTCATAAAGTCTGATAGATTTGAAGAATTCTAGATACTAGTGTTAAATCATCCAGAGGGTGATGAAACATGAAGACTTATTTTCAGCCATATGTGAAAGAATGTAGAGTCATATCTACAGGTATTCCTATTTCAGGTATTCCTATATTTCCATTGTCAGTTTCTCTTTATGTTCCAGCTTTGAAAGAAGAAGGCAGAAGGAGAATGTTTGGAGAAAGTTCCTGTTAGGGTGTTCCTATTCAGGAGAAGGTTCCAGAATTCTATTGAAGAGAAATTTGATATTTCAGAGAGGTATGTTTCAGAGATGTGCACATATATGTTTATACCAGATTTTGAAGGAAAGAGGTATGAGAGACTTTCAGATTGAACAAGGATGATGACAAGATGACATCATAGATCTTTTGATGAGACTCATGAGTTGATTTCAGTTGAGTTGAGTTGACTTGAGTACAGTCAGAGATGAACCAGTAGTGTTCATAATACACTAAGTTGTGAGTTGTCAGTCACAGGTTCCAGGATTCAGTTCGTGATTTTGTTTAGTGTATCTATATGATGCAGCATAAGTATGTTGAGAAACCTTTTTCATAAGGTAAATGCAAATATGTGGATCCTAGTGTATGTTTTCAGGTTTGAGAAGACAGGAGATAGAAGGTTCAGAGTAAAGTTCCATAGGTCCATGATCTACAGCATAAAGTTTAGCAATCTTCCAATATTGACAAAACATGAACATACCACACTTAATCATACAAATGATGAGAAAAAGATAGAGAAAAACCAGACAACATGTGTAAAGTGTTACGTAAGCCACTACTTACTCACACTATCATATATACAAATGTCAATTTACAATGTGGGAGCAAAACTCTCAACCACTCTATGCGAACAGAAATAGATGGATGAGTGAATGTACAAATGTAACAAACATATTCAGATGTATGAACAAAAATCTGAATATACATGAGATGTGTGACCTAATAGGTTGTAGAAGAGTGAATATGAGTGATAGAAAGAGGAAGGATCATTCTAAAACTGATAATCAGCAAACCCTCATCTGAATTTAGGCTATGGAAGACCTTAAGTCAGATATGTGTGTGAAAAGATCACATACTTACAAAAGTAGCAAAGAATGCACAAGTTTGTTGTTAGAAATCCTCAAACTCATATGAACATACCTTCTCAAACATCTCATCCAAATATGCATAAAGCATATATGTACTGATTCTCTTGTACCTATGCCGACTTTGTCTCATCATTTGTATGATTAAGTGTGGTATGTTCATGTTTTGTCAATATTGGAAGATTGCTAAACTTTATGTTGTAGATCATGGACCTATGGAACTTGGACCTATGGTATTAGTAATGGGCCTACTAAATTTCCAACACTGTCTATCATCATACCCAATAAACACATACTTCTCTGCTTTGGGCTCTAGCTTATGTCTTAATTGTGAAGGAACATAAGCATATGCCAAACATCCAAATACCTTACAATGATCAAGAGTAGGTTTCTTACCCCCACCATGCTTCATAAGGTGTTCCACCATCCAAAGCTTTATAGGGTAACCTATTCACAAGGTATGTTGCAGTGTTGATAGCTTCTGCCCATAAGTAATTTGGACAATTCTTCTCTTTCATCATTGATCTTGCAAACTCTACAAGAGTTCTATTTCTTCTTTCTGCAACTCCATTTTCTTGAGGGGAGTACCTGCAAGTTACTTCTCTTTTTATATCTGCATTTCACAAATAATCATCAGACTCTTTAGAAAAATATTCTTCCCCTCCATATGATCTCAACCGCTTGAGCTTTTGTCCTATAATCCTTTCTTCATAAGCATGATAATGTTTTAATGTCTTGAACACTTCAGACTTTTCCTTGATTACATAAAATGTAATCCATCTTGTTGCATCATCAACAAACAACACATAATATTTGGATCCATTTATGCTATAGTCCCTTGAAGGACCCCACACATCTGTATGAACCAACTCAAGCATATTTGAATACTTGTATCCTAGTTTATTGTATGAACTTCTGTAGCTTTACCTAATTGACAAGCTTCACACTTGTATACCATGTGTTGACCTTCAACATTTGGCAATCCAAGCACTACATCATTCTTTGACATTTCTTTTATGGATCTCCCATTGAAATGACCTAACCTTTTATGCCATAGGTCTAACTTAGACATCTGTTGACTTCCGTAAGTAAACAATGGATGTCCCACATTACCTTGGACCTTGAGAGTAAAAAGCCTTCCTTATTTTTGACCTGTAATGATACTTCTATATCCTTGATTTGGATCTTGCACATAAACACTATCATTTGTGAATCTGACTTCATATCCCTTCTCCACAATTTGTCCTACACTTATCAAGTTTTTAGGAATAGTAGGACCATAAAGTACCTTGCGTAAAAGTGTGCTTCCACTCTTTGTCTTCATTGATCCAATGCTTTCCAATTTATGCTTTGTGTTATCTCCTGATTGAACTATATGTCCACTCACCTTTGCTTCCATATCAGTCATCAATGATATGTTACCACTCAGATGATTGCTACATCCTGAGTCAATATAGAATACCCTTTGATCTTCTCCTATTGCTTCATGTGTTGCATTCAAGAGGAGATTCATGTCATCCTTCTGATCTGATGCATAATTATAATAGTTGTTATTGTAGGATTGAGGTTGAAAGCTTCTTCCACCTCCTCTAACATATGAAGTCCTACCCACCTCTTCCTCTGAAGTTAACTTTTTTATTTTTGCCTCCTCTACCTCTTTGATTGAAACTCTAATTATGACCTCCACCATTTTGATTGATATACCAACAATCACCAAATGATTTGTTTTGCCACAAATCCAACAAGCTTTAACATTATCTTTATTCTTACCTCCTCTTCCTTTACCTCTTGAATTCATCTTCCCTCTTGTGAAATTAGCTTGCCTTGAAGATCCTTCATCATCAGTTGACTGCTTTCCTTTGACATTCTTTTTCTTATCCTTGGAATACATAGCTTGACTTTCACTCCTATCATTATCTCCCTTAATGTCCTGCTCAAAAGTTAGCATATGTCCTAGCAATTGATTAAGATCAGGAGTAAAGTGATCTAATGACAATTCTATGGACAATATGAAAGGTTTCCATTTCTCATCTCCTCTCAAAACTGTAAGTATTTGTCTTAGCAACTTATCCTCTTCAATATCTTCATCTACTGCTCCCAAGCTATCTTCAATATCCTTCATTCTTGCCACATAATTGGAAATTGATTGTGAGCTCTTCTTCTTGAAGGTTGTGAACTCAACCCATAATGATGACTTCCTTGACTTAGTTGTATTTCTCTTCCAAAGAATTCCACACATGTATTGAAATTTCTAATCCTCTACTATGAGGTAGAAGATAATCATTTACAGCCATGTAAATGATGCTCCTAGCTTAAGCATCCTTCTTCATCCAGTTCTTCAAATCTACAAGCTCTTTCCTAGTTGGAACACTAGGATCTTCAAACTCAGGCTTTTCTTCTTCTGCAGTATTGAACGCCATCAAATCTTTGCTCATGAGGTGTGCCTTCATCCTCATGGACCAAGCTGGATAGTTCTCCCTATCTAGCTTATCAATTTGCAAGCTTTCTCCCATCTTTGATCTTTGTCTTCTGCAAATATTAGGATGAATGAATATACTTTGTACCTTTAATGTAAAGCTTCAGTCTTTCAGATCCTTTTGAGCTCAATCTTTACACTTCTTCAGGTTTTCTTCAAAACTTTGATCCTGTCCACCTTCAATTTGAAGAGACTCCAATGTCTGCAACAATCGGGACTTCAAATGCTCTTTCCTTCACTTTATATTGCACCTTTTGCTCTGATACCACTGTCGAAGACCTCTTAATCTCCAAAGGCTTGATCTATACTGATTTAAGAACACCTCTATACCAATCATAGACCAAACTTTACACAAATGTTACCTTGATTTACAAAATCATTCACTATCACTTCTCTAAGTGAAATTTCTTCTTCTTCAAGAAGTCTGCTTCAGAATTGAACTTCATTACTTGCACATTACTTCAAATTTCTTTAATCTAATGATGCACATATCTCCATGATACCTTTGTGCAATCATATCAACCATTATACCTTCAAAAGAATTATTAAAACTCTGGTTTGATCATTAAGATCAAAAGTATGTTAGAAACTATCTTCCTGAACAAGCGACTTTGACATAGTCAACTTCTAAGATTGATTTCTCATAGCACAAGTCTCGTTTTGCTAAATGCTTTTAGCCATAGCTTTCTTACCTTCCAACTTAGATTTTGAATACTCAGTCATCAAAAACTTTACACTGTACACTAAGATCCAAGCAAAACATTGACACGGAAAAGTGCGGGACTCTGAGAGGTCTACCTACAGACTTTACATATACATGTTCCTATTGATCATACACACAACATGGAAAGAATTAGACAATGAAACTTTGAACATAGCTTGAATAACTTCTAGATTATATGTGTACAAAAGATTTCCTAATCCACATGATCAAGTTGAGAGAAATCAGAGAAAGACTCGACGCTAACTCAGAAAGGTGACTCCCTACACATCTATCTCATGGACACTTGGCTTCTAATTACTCTCTCTTCCATTTATTTACATTATTGACTTCTATACATATAATTCTAGACTTGTCACATGTCTATTACATTACTCCTTACCATCCTAATGATCAACTATATCCATTGTACAAGAATTTTCATCTCTAATGTACATACGTATACAAGATTTAAGACTGAGATTTCTTTTCTTCCTTCAATGACTTCTTTGGCTTCATTTTGATTCCTGACTTGCTTCAAATTCTTCATAATCATCAATTTGGGATTGCTTTGTTCCAACAAGAAGTTGCCTCATTAGGACCAGCTCTAGACTTTCCACCTGTAAAAAGAGGTAACAAAGTATCATAGATGTCTTTGGAGCTAACAAATGTCTCCTTATTACATGAAAGCAATGGCTGAATAGCATCTTCCACAAAAACAACATCACCGCTAACCAGAATGTGTGTTGTAGAGCAAAGAAGAGTAGAGATGAAAGGAAAAAGAAGGGCCCCAAAATTTTTCTGATTTGGACACTTTATTTTTGTAACATAGTCACCTTGTAATTTTCCGATGTAAATGCGATAGAGGAGTCCTCTAGATGCATATCCATAGATATTCCTATCATTACCCTTGTAAACTAGTAGGAAATTAGTCTTTTAGTCAATAAAGTGCCAGTCTCTTGTGTGAAAGGATAATTTTTAGGGCACAAGTATATAAGTCATTATGTGACTCTTTGTAAAGACTTTTTGCCATTGTGAAGAAGTAGAGAAGAAATTCGAATTTGCTTCTTTCCTACTAATTTCCTCCTTCTCCATGATCTCGTGTGTGTGTAATGCTTGGAATGTGCATGTAGGACTGTTATCTATCCCTTCCCATCACTTTTGAACTATTGTGGTGTGTGTGTGAGCCATCACAAGTTCTGAAGCGAGTGTTGGTGTTTCCCACCATTCACTATTTTGCACATAACTTGAAGAGCGTTTGTCGGATTCGAATGAAAATACCATCAATAGATGAATTTTGTCGAGAGCTTTGAAAGGAACCTACGTTCGAAGTTGGGAGAAAAGTTTGAAATTGTGCTTACTGCTGTAAATGGTATCATGGCATTCATTTTTCAGAGGATTATTGAGTTAAAGAGCTAGTTAAGTCTTTTCACATGCATTGTAGCTCAGCCACTTCACTTTCCATCATGTGCGCACACGTCCTCATACACTTAGTTCTTGTGGTTCCTCAGATTGATAATTAAATGTGTATCGATCCGCTACTATATGCAGGGGCAATTGAGATTTAGTCTCATCGACACAAGTCCCTAAGGCTTCTCGACTTAGGTACATATGTTTTTGGCACCGTTCCCAGGGAAGAAACTTAACCAAGGTGCCTTTGTGATGGTTATAGCTCTGGAGTGAAGGAATTGCACTTGTGGAGGTGAAATCATTGAGTGGCAAGTAGTCGAGCACTTCAACACTTGTTACTTCACACTCATGGAGTGTGTGTAATGAGTTTTTAGGTTTAGGGTTAGGAGTGAGGAAGGAAAGGAAGAGTTAGGGTTAGGAAAGAGAGGAGTAGAGTAGGAAAAAGTAGGAAACATCAAGAAAAAAATCCCAAAAGAAAATTAACAAAAGTAGCTCAATTAAGTCTTAGGTAACACAGGAACTATAAAAACCAAAAAAATTAGTTCAGTTGAACATTTGTGAGAGTAGGTATCGTGAGCAGAGCACTGATCGGTATCGTCAGCATGGTATGGTGCCTAGCAAGCTAGAGAGTGAAGTTGAGAGCACAAAAATTGGTTGAGGCATCATTGAAGGTAAGCTTTATACAAGTTTTTGGTATCAAGAACATAGTAAGAACACACACACGCATGATTAAAAGCTTTATTGGTATCGCAGGGTAGAACAGAGAGAGCTTTTGAGAGATTTTAAGTGATACAGGGGGTCAAGAGTGAAGAGATGAGGTAAAGAAACACTTTGCACCAAAAATTTTTGAGTTTAGATGAAATTTGGTTGAAGTATCGTGACCAATTGAGTTTTGGTATCACCATACCGAAAATTCCTTAGTATCATGATACTCACCTGGTATCGTATCGTTGCATACCCACTTGAGGTATCGTGATACCATTTTGGTATCATATCATCAAGTGTTGGTATCGTGATCATAGATTGGCCGGTAGTATTGTATCGCGATCCACCCGATATCGTATCGTCCCGACCATGGTATCGTATCATCCCGATCATGGTATCGTATCGTCCGATCAAGGGGTATCGTATCACGTGCAAGGTTGGTATCATATCGCCAACTCAGTATCGTATCGTGCTTACTTCAGTATCGTATCGTGCTTACTTCAGTATCGTATCGTGCTTACTTCAGTATCGTATCGTGCAAAAAGTGGTATCGTATCATCCGACCATTCTGGTATCGTATCGTCCATAGTTCGAGTATCGTATCATATGATTTGCTAGTATCGTATCATGTAAACTTTTGGTATCCTATCACTTGCAACCCTGGTATCATATCTTATAGTGGTCAGGTACCGTATCATCCACTAACTTGGTATCGTATTGTTGAATGCAGAGGTTTCATATCATGTAACTTCTAGTATCGTATCGTCTTACTCGATGGTATCGTATCATCGGAGGTTTTTGGTATCGTATCGTGCTAAAATCGATATCGTATCATCTGTGCAGTATCGCCAAAGGAAGTCAACATAAGCCTAGAAGGGTGAATGAACTTGAGATCAGGACGGGTCCTAAGTGGCATTTCATCGATAGGAAGTGCAACCCAAGCAAGCCATCACTCTATCTATACAGACACATCTAGTGATTCAGAGGAGGAGCTACCCATGGCCTCAGAAGACATGCATGGTTCTGTCCCTAGGGAGAACTTTATGTCAACTATAGAGGGGGAATACCACACCTCTCTGCAATATGTGTCCACTAATCTGCAAGGGATCCCTATTTACCTAGATCGGTTAAATAGGTCTGCTGCAAGGATGGTAAACTCTACTGAATCAACAATAGTGCCAAAACCCCAGTCAAGTATGAAGGAGGAGTGTACATGGATAAATTAGGTCACATCTACATGGTGACAGAAAACCCAGATCAGATCAATGAGAGAGGAGAATTGGAAGGACAAGGAAACTCGAGGAGACCTGACCCTGAAGAGTTAGTAACTACACCAAGAGGCAAGTCAGTGGTGACTCGAGTCTTGAGAGGGGATTTGATACCTCAAGGTGATTAAGCCCAATGACTTTCTATGAGTTAAAGGATCCTGAAGATGAGTCTAGAGTCTCATACCTAGACTAGAACCAAAGAAGCTATTGGCCGATGGATGTTGTTGATAGAGCTCAATTGAAGTATATGGGGTTTCGTATATTCCCTCCTTGAGGATAGGCAACTACCTCCCATAATCCTTTTGGAACGCACCTAGAGCCAGTGAATACAATGTCAAGACAAACGAGGCAATGAAGTGTTCCCAACCAAACTCATGTGCAATTTACAATGCCAAGAGTGCAATCACACAACCAAACCTACTTAGGAATGGGTAACCTAAATCGGCACCAGTTAGGCCAAGGCCACAACCAAGAGTGTAGCCTGGAGTACCTCCATTGAGACCAACAATTACTATGATGCCCAGACCACCATAACCAATAAGAATATTGAGACCAATTCAAGTGTCCAAATGTATGAGAAATCAATTTGAAAGAATGGGAGAACCCTATGATCACATAGCTGAGTTTAAAAAAGTTTTACAAGCCGAGCAAGTGGATGATTTGTTTGTACAGTATGAATCCTTTAGACTTACCCTCACAGGGACGGCCTTGACTTGGTTCTAACCATTGGATCCAAATCAATTTGGAAATATTGAGCAATTTTTTCATATGGAGAACCACAGCCAGTATTAGGACAACAGCCACCCCTCCCATAGAACGTAGTGCCAATTAAATACACTCAACCAGAGGAAAACATGGAGAGAGCCATTGTACCAACAACACCTATAGCTAGTACAAAATCAATGAATCAGGGATACAAGCAAACCCAAGGAGAATAATACCCCTATGACACCAGTTTGATGGAGTATGACCAAGCTTATGACCACCCATACTATGGTTATGAGGGATATGACAATACCTATGGGGCAAACCTAATGTACACCGCACCCAAGGCACGAGCACCCATGAGACCACCCTAATGGAGTTTGCAACCCTAATGTACACTGCACCCAAAGCACGAGCACCCATGAGACCACCCATTAGACCGCCTGTGCCAAAAGGACCATGCTATAGATGTGGAGGAGACCACTTCATAAGAGAGTGCATTCTGCTATATAACCCACCACCTCTCAGGACTTAGGAAGGGTACTGCAATGAATGTGGAAAGGAACATCTATTCAGAGATTGCCCAAAGAACCCCAATAAGACTCATAATACAACACAAATCAATGTGATTGAAGTAATTGAATCATCAAGCAATGATAAGGAGTACAGAGTACCACTAAAAGCTATCACACGAGCACAAGCCAAAGTAGAATCTGAATGAGAAAAGAATCAAAACCTAGAACCCAAAACGCAGGTAGTGGAAAATTCTGAAGACCCACGAGAGAGTACCCAAACAAAGAAGACCCAAAGTTGGAAGGATAGAAGGGAAAAACTTAGAGACAAATGGATGAGAAACAAAAGTAAGGAGGCCAAGAAGATCATGAGAGAAGGTAAGAAACTTGAGAAACCAGAAAGATGAGAAGAAACCCCACTTACCTCTCATACACACGAACTAAACAACCCAGGGTCAATCTTAGCAGACGTAAGACCAGACGATCCAGATATGTGGCTAAAAGCTTACCAAGCCAGAATCACGACTGGACCAAACATAGAGCAGCATGAAAAACTTTACCCACAAGGGGAGTTAGAGAAGGAGAGACTTGCGATATGCAGGAAGCTCATAGAGGTAGCTCAATCCACCCTATAAAAGACTATCCTAGTCCTCCTAAAGACAAGAATATCTGAGAATCAATACAAGGAGTATTTTAAATAGAATGACCAGAAACCAAAAAGAGGAAGATAGTAAAGAAGAACTACCTAGCACTCAGGACAAATCAATTTCTGTAATCCCTGAACTAGAAGCTCAGTGGCCAAGAGAGTTGTGGGCCAGGATTCAGGAAGACCGATGGAAAAAGAATGGAAATTCAAGACCACCCTTTGAAGAATATGTTGAGGACAATTAGCCAATCCCAAATTTGGAGGAAGTATATGAAGAGGTTTCCATGTTAGATCGAAATAGGGAGGAAGCACACATCATTTCTACCCTACCGAACTACATGGGAGAATATGAGAAAGAATCCATAATCTTCCATGCTCTAAGAGTACGAGGAAAGGAAAATGAGTCTTTAGGTAAGACCTCTCACAGTCTAACAAAACTCAAGAAGACCAAGGTACAATGTCTGTTGACTGTGGAAGAATTACTACGTGCCAAACCACAAATATGGAAACAGTTAGCAGAATAGTTGAAATTAGAGAATGAGGAAAATAAAAAAGAAAATAAAGAAACTGGAGTCCCTTCTACTATACAAATCCCTGTGGATAAAGTCAGAGAATTTAGTGAAGGAGACGAGGGCAACACATGTTTACACATCACATATAATGGATACATGACCAAAGCCATTCTAGACACACGGGTAGGTGTAGGCATAGCCACCAAAGAGATTTGGGAGAAATAGGGAAAGCCAACCCTATGACCAACACGTATGAAGCTTCAATTAAGAGATGGCCATGTAGAGAGACCCCTTGGAATACTAGAGAAAATTAAGTTAACCACCTGGGGAGTGGAGTTTGAGCACACATTAGCTGTATGTCAATTTGGAAAAACAAATAACTATGAAATGATATTAGGACAACCCTTCATGAGACAACTCAGGGTAGTACAAGACTGGGGAAGAGACGCTTTATGCCTACAACATCAAGGAACTACTACAAAGATAAATTTGCATAACTTTTGCATATAAGGATGTACCCCACTACAATGGAATCCCATACACAAGGAAGAGGATGACTTGTCAATTCATAGTGCCGGTTCAAGTGACCAATCATGGATGCATGAAGATGCCCAATTATGGATGTGTAAGGAAGCAAAGAGAGAAGAGAAAAAAACTCAAATATGGCCTATCGGACATCAAAATTACCGATCCATAGAGGATCTTATGTATATGCCCCAAGTTTTCCCTGATGAAGCATTCGAACCACACAGTTGGATGGAGATTCTAGCCACCTTGGATGTATGCGTAAATGAAGAGGTATTAACTATGAATGGATGTGTGGACGAAGAAGGTTATGATGTAAGCTTTTACATGGTAGTCCTTCAGGAGGTAGATGTAGGAGAAGTGTTAGAAAATTAATGGAAGGAAGAGTATGAAAGTGTAGAGATGGAACCAGAGTTTGATTCAAAGGAACGACATTTAGAAGCAATCCAAACCGATAACAGAGAAGGAGCACCCAAGCTGTTAGCAAAAGAAGCAGTTTAGATGAGACCAAACCATGAGGAAAAGTTAGATAATGCTAAATCAACCCCAGCCATGTTCGAAGTCCCATAACACTTCAAAAGATATGAAGTAGAGGAGAGGAAGATAGCCATCCAGATGCCTAAGAGAGAGGCGAGGGAAGGAGAAGCATATGACATCAAGGAACAAACAAAGAAAGTAATAGTGACTATGGAAGATGGGGAAGAAATATGCATGTACATAGGAAAAGATGTGTCACATGAGGAGGGAGAAGAATTGATAAGACTAACTCGAGATTATCGGGATGTGTTTGCATGGACCTACAAGGAACTCAAAGGTGTAGAAGAATCCATTTGTTCTCATCAAATACCCATGATATCTAATGCAAAACCATCAAAGCAACGCCTTTACACTTATAATGATGTCTATTCAACAAAAATTAAGGAGGAGATAGACAAGCTGTTAGCAGCCAAATTCATTTACGAGATAGAACACACCGAATGGGTGTCACCATTAGTGGTCGTACCCAAAAAGAATGGGAAATTAAGAGTGTGTATTAACTTGAAGAAAGTAAATGCAGCTACAATCCGTGATAGCTATCCATTACCTATCACTGATCATCTCTTGGAAAGAGTTGTAAGTAAGGAAGTATATAGCTCCCTAGATGGATTCTCTCGATACAACCAAGTAGCTATTGCTACTGAGGACCAACATAAGACCACATTCACAACTGAATGGGGATTCTATGCTTTTAGGGTGATGCCTTTTGGACTTAGGAATGCCCCAGCTACTTTCCAAAGGTTGATGTGTCACGTCTTCAAAGAATTCTTAAGGAAGAGTATGGAAGTATATGTAGACGACTTATGCACATACTCAGGTCAAAGACAAGAGCATAATCCGGAGTTGCGAAGGAGATTTGAGAAGTGTTGAAAATATAGAGTGTGCCTGAATCCTAAGAAATGTGTCTTTATGGTGAGACAAGGAAAAATCCTAGGCCACATCGTATCTAGGAACGGAATTTCCACTTATGAAGATAAGATCAAAGTAATCCTAGAACTTCCAAGACCAAAAAATGCTAAGGAAATGCAAGCTTTTATGTCACATTGTGGATACTATCGAATATTTATTCACATATACGCCATATTGCCAAGCAATTGTATGGATTGTTCACTCAATTTACATGGATAGATGAATGCAAGAAAGTGTTTAATGAACTAAAAAACGACTCAGCACAACCCCTATTTTGAAAACACCCAACTGGAAAAAGCCTTTTCATATCCATGTAGATGCCTCCAACTATGCAATAGGATGCATTCTAGCTCAACCTGTAGATGAAGGAAAATTAGACCACCCTATTTTCTATGCGAGTAGACAATTGAATCAAGATGAAAGGAACTATACAACTACAGAACGAGAAGGTTTAGGAATGGTGTATGCAATGAAGAAATTTAGACACAACTATCTTCTAGCCAACAAGTTCAAGTTCTTCACAGACCACCAAGCCTTATTGTACCTAGTCAATAAGCCCTGTAATACGGGAAGGCTAGTAAGATGGTTTCTATTAGTAATGGAGTTCGACTTTGAAGTGATAGTAAAAAAGGGAAATACCCATGTAAGAGTTGATCTTTCTTTGGCATCTCCATAGAATCTTGACATTTCATCAAATACCACATCTTTGCTCACCTTTACCTGTCGTGTGAGTGGGTTATAACATTTATATCCCTTTTGCTCAAGGGAGTATCCAATGAAGATACACTTTTCTGCTTTTCGATCAAGCTTCGTCCTCAATTCATCTGGGACATGTACATATGCAATACAACCAAAAACTTTCAGATGTGATAAGTTTGTCTTTTTACCTGTAAACTTCTCTTCAGGTGTAACTAGATGTACAACAGCAGTCGAAGTTTTGTTCATGATGTATACAATAGTATGCACAGCTTCTGCCCAATAACAATGAGGCATATTCTTCTCAGCCATTAAGGCTCTTGCTATTTCTGCAATATATCTGTTTTTGCGTTCAGAAACACCATTCTGTTGTGGTGTGTACCTGCATGAAAACTGACGCCGAATTCCATGATTTTTTAGAAAACTACTGAACTCATTTGACATGTATTCACCTCCTCCATCAGATCTTAATGTCTGAATGTACTTCCCTGTCTGCTTTTCCACCATAACTTTAAAATTCTGGAAGTGAGTAAACACCTCGCTCTTCTCTTTCATGAAATATACCCATACTTTGCGTGTATGGTCATCAATGAAAGTAACATAAAACCTGTAACCACCCATAGATGTGGTCTTTGCTGGACCCCAAACATCTGTATGTACTACTTCTTGTACATTCTCACCAACATGCTTGTCATGTGGAAATGATGCTCTTGACTATTTACCAAATTGACATGTTGCACATACCTTTCGCATTTCAACAACTTTGAAATTTGGTAGTCCATGGACAATCTCCTTTGACTGCATCAGTTTCAACCTTTGCAAGTTTGCATGTCCAATCTGTTTGTGCCATATCTCTATATCTGCAATAACTCATGCACCTTTTGCAAACATGGCTGCATTCATGTCAGGAATTTTCACATTTAAGGTGAACATCCTACCCACTTTGTTTCCTTTGGCAACCAATCGTCCATCCTGCTTGTACTCTTCTACATATAATCCATCAGCATTGAACCTGACTTGTAATCCCTGGTCAACCATTTGTCCAACAAAAACTAGATTCTTTGTTATATTTGGAACATGCAAC
Source organism: Ceratopteris richardii (assembly GCA_020310875.1). NCBI lineage: Eukaryota > Viridiplantae > Streptophyta > Polypodiopsida > Polypodiales > Pteridaceae > Ceratopteris > Ceratopteris richardii. The sequence goes on along the minus strand of CM035433.1, from coordinate 121,473,397 downwards.
ACATCAGCCAGATGTTTTACCTTTCCGTCCTCCATAGACAATGCTATGTTTCCTGTATGCTCAATGGGATGCGATGTATCATCACTTGTTTCAACATATCCAGGAACTGGCATTTTCTGCAAACTACTAAACCATTCTGCATGACTGGTCATGTGATTTGAAGCACCTGAATCAACATACCAGACATTATCATTCGATTTTGAAACACCAGCAGACATCGTATTCATCATGTGATGTTGAACCATAAACAGCTTCTCAGAATCATCTACACTTGTGGATGCATAGTTGTTTTGCTGCCTTTTGTTATTTTGATTCTTCAACCTGCAATCACGTTCAAAGTGTCCAGGTTTACCACAATTCCAGCATCCTTTAGTATCATTACCTGAATCATTTCTTTGGAAATTTCTGCGACCTCTTTGACTCCCCCTGCCTCGAAACTGTCCTCTTCCTCCTGCATGATTCTGTTGTTGACCTTGGTCTTGGTTATTGTTTCCTCTTCCACTTCCAAAACCTCTACCTCTACCTCTTCCTCTGCCAGAGTAGAATAGCTGCTCAGAACTGGGCTTTCCTTGGGAGTTTGAATCCTCACCAAGATTCTTTTCTTCAATAATCAGCATAGATACCAAATCAGCAAAATTCGAAATATTTTCCCTGGTCTGTATAGAAGTTCTGAACTGCTTATATACAGCTCCTAAACCACGAAGGCACACATCCACCTTATCATCATCATCTACATTCACACCAATAGATGCAAGTGACTCACATATGCTTTTGATTTTTAGAGTGTAGTCACTTACCGACATGCTCTTTTTCTCCAATGTATGCAGCTCGTTCTTGAGTTGCAATTTCCGTGCCTTTGTATTGGTCTCGTACAAAGTGACCAAACTGTTCCAAGCCTCTTTTGGAGTCTTGCCATCTTGTATGTGTCCAATCATGCTATCCTGTATGCTAAGAGATAGCCAATACATTACCTTTCGTGCTCCTTGATTCCATTCCTCATATGCTCTTAACTATTCTGCAGTCCGATTCCTTTCTGGTAATTGCGGAGCATTTTCATTCTCTCCTTCGATGTACTTCCAGTAGCCTTTTCCCATCAGGAAATTCGTCATTCTGAATCTCCAAGCATGGAAGTTGTTCTTGTCCAGCTTATCACTCATAAGCTGACTCATTTCATCTCCGTTTGCCATTTCTGCAACAATTCACAACACCGCAACACACTACAAGCAGCACTTCTGCTTGAACACTGTCGCACTATGACGTGACAGTTCGATCTCAGAAAAACACAGTTTTCGTGTATCAACAGTACACGGAATCGCTTGAAATTCTGGATCTAGAATATATGAGTGTTGTCGAACACAACGCAAGTTACAGTTTTTGAAATTGACCTGGTTTTTTTGTGGGCCCCATCTTGCGGGCTCGAAACGAAGGTCAAGATGGCTCCGAAACTTTGATCTGACAAAAACGAGCGACCCTAAAGGGATAACTCACGAAAATATTTTGAGTTCTTCTACCTTCATGCCGATTTTCGTAGCACACGGAGGTCGTTTGTGAAATCGCGTTTTCTCCACACCTTGCCGCGTAGTCTTCACCGTCGCCTTCTCCACGAGCTCTCTACATCCACGCTGGCTCTGATACCATGTCACGAGGAAGGAGATAAGGAAGAGAGATCACACACACACTCTCACTCTCAAGGAGAAGCACACACACAAATTGAGACAGGGAAGAATGATCTTCTTCTTTTTCTTCTTCTATTACATAAAAGGAATGTACAAGAATGACCTCAAAAAACAAGAATACAACAAGTGCAATATATAAAGACCAGTACATAAGGAAAAACCTAATGTCTGCGAATGAGTGAGCTGGCAAGAAACAAATGTGCCATCATTCTCGGTAGATAAATCTAATAAAGCTCAATGAAGTATCCTTGACATATACTGGCATGACCACTATACATGTCAGAGAAACGAAAAACTGGTACGTGTCATCCTCGATCATCGCATGTTGAGCTTGATATCTCAACAGTGCAGACTTTGCGTCATAGCAAATTAGATGCACCTCTATCATTCCTTACTCGTTTAGGCTCTCATAGTGCCTCTTTTGCATAAGATTGCTATGCTATGGATGCCTCTAGTCTCTGTGATGAGTCTGAACCTCTTTCGTTTGATGAAACATGAAATTTTGAAACATTGGATGGCTGCAATGCAATCTCAATATGATGCTATAATTCAAAATAGTACTTGGTCTTTATGTGACTTGCATCCTGGCAAGAAGGCCATTGGCACTAAGTGGGTATACAAGCTCAAGTGTAAACATGATGGAACAGTTGACAGGTGTAAGGCTAGGCTTGTTGCAAAGGGTTATGCATAAGAAAGAGGCATTAATTTTGATGAAACCTTTGCTTCTACTTGCGGAATGACTACTGTTCATAGCATTTATGCACTTGCAACTCATCATGGTTGGAATGTACATCAGTTGGACATTAAAAAAACATTTCTAATGGTGACTTGCATGAAGAATTGTATGTTTTTGAGCCCCATGTCTTTGTGTAGAAAGGGCATGAAAACCAAGTGTGCAGGTTAAAGAAAGTATCATATGGTTTAAAGCAAGCACCGCATTCTTGGTATGAAAAGATACATGCCTATCTGATTGCACATGGTTTTGAGAACAGTCCAACTAAAAGCACCTTACATGTTAAGCATGCTAATGATGTGCTTTTGATCATTGTGGTATATGTTGATGACATGCTGCTCACTGGTACTCATGATATGCATATTACTGATTTTAAGGCTGATTTTCATGCCTCCTTTGAGATGTCTGATTTGGGCCATTTGCATCACTATTTGGGCATTCAATTTATGCAAGTTGATGGTGGAATGGCTTTGTGTCAAACAAAATATATTGACACATTATTGTAGCATTTTGGCCTTGAAGACTGTAAGCCTATTTCCACTCCTATGGAGACAGGTTTATGATTGAGTCTTCATGATGCTGGAGATGCATTTGATGGTGTTCTCTATCAGTAGGTTGCTGGATGCTTGATTTACTTATGCATATTCGGCCAGATATTCAGTTTGTTGTCTCACAGATGAGCAAGTCTATGTATTGCCTAGGTGTAGCATTGGTAGGTACTTAAGTGCATATTTCACTACTTGAGTGGTACTCGGCTACTTGGATTGTTTTATCCCAAGGGGGGATCACTACCGCCAAATTTGCATGCTTTTTCTGACAGTGATTGGGCTGGTTGCTATGACATGTGTGTCCACTAGTGGTTTTTTCTTCATGCTTGGTAGCTCATGTATATCTTGGTTGAGCAAGAAGCAACCTACTATGGCCACTTCTAGTTGTGAGGGTGAGTATAGGGCAACTTTCATAGTGACTATTGAGTGTGTGTGGCTTAGATGTCTTATGGCTGATTTGGGTGTTGGTCAGTCTTCTGCCACCACCATCTTCACTGATAGTCAGAGCGCATTGGCCATTGTGAGGAACCCTATGTTACATGCTCACACTAAGCACATTGAGGTGCATTATCATTATGTTAAGGAGAGGTTCTCTACTGGGGAGATAAGCTTGGCATATGTGCCCACACAGGAGGAATTGCAGACCTTTTCATGAAGGCTCTGCCTAGGGAGAAGTTTGAAGCTTTCCGCAAAGCTTTCGGCTTACTTCCTTTTGTGTATTGATTCCACATAGCTTGACACTTCCTTATACATGAGTGCCAGCTCCTTGTTCAGGCATTTGTTGATATATTTAGGTAGTGATATGTGTGAACACTCTAGGACCGTCGGGGCACTTTTTTCCCTCTTTAGGAGGTTTTTTCCCCCGGCTTGTATATATGCCTATTGCCCTAATGGGCTACTTATCTTTTTACATTCCAGTGGTAATACATTTACTATTGTGTGTTGTGCTCCAAGATTCTTCTTCTTCCTTGTGCTCTTCGCGTTCTTCCACAGACGTCTAACTCCAATAAAGTTGGACAGTACCAATTACCCATTGTGGGCTTATATGATGCGACATGTATTGGTTGCAAAAGGAATGTGGAATATTGTGCATGGTGTTGAGAAACATTATATTACACTACAAATACATGTATTGAAGCTGATGCAGATGGTGTTGAAGATGCTAATATTCTTCAGACTCCTGTTTATGCTACGGTTTTTGCTGCACCTACTGTAGAGAAAATTTTTTGGGATGGCAGAGATGTTGAAACACATGCATTGATAGACTTGTCTATCAAATGTGCCATTATTCCTCACATTCTCTCTTGCAAATCCATACACACACATACACATGCACACACACATACACATACACACATATATATATGCATATACACACACACACACGTAAAGAGACATACACACACATACACATACAATTATACATATTCATATATAATGCATATGCATATGCATACATACATACTTACATGCATACACACACATACACACATGCATACATATGCATACATAATGCACATGCATATGCATACATACATGCTTACATGCATACACACAGATGCACACACATACACACATAGACACACACACACATACACACACATATATGCATACACACACATAGATATACATACACACACATACACATACATGCATACATTTGCATACATATGCATATGCATATGCATACATACATACTTACATGCATACACACACATACACACACATATGCATACATATGCATACATAATGCACATGCATATGCATAGATACATGCATACACATACACACACATAGACACATACACACACATATGCACACATATACACATAGATTTACACACACATACACACATAGACACACACACACATACACACATACACACATACACACATACACACATACACACATACACACATAATGCATATGCATATGCATACATACATAATTACATGCATACACACACATGCATACATATGCATACACACATACACATGTAGAGAGACATACACACACACATACACACACATGCATACATATGCATACATAATGCACATGCATATGCATACATACATGCTTACATGCATACACACACATACATATACACACATAGACACACACACATAGAGAGAGACACACACACATACACACATATATATGCATACACACACACACACACACACGTAAAGAGACATACACACACATACACATACATGCATACATATGCATACATAATGCATATGCATATGCATACATAATGCATATGCATATGCATACATACATACTTACATGCATACACAGACATGCACACACATATGTTGGTGCAAGACAAGCCTACACACATTGGCTTGGAACCTTGGACATATGGAAGACTAGCATGGATAAAGGTTTATCAAGGCTTCACTCAAAGCAAGGCTCATATGAACATATGCTTATATGTAATTATCTCTTTACCCCTTGTAAAAGTCTAAGTGACTTGTCATTTGTTTGTAATCACTTTAAGTCATCCACCTACTTCATTAGTCGTGGAAATTTGAATGTTGAGATGGAGAGAATATCTCCCTAGTTTTAGAGGAGAGATTCAAGGGAGCCTAAGTTTGAATTTCAAATTCAAATGAAGATCAAACTCCTATAAAAGATGTAGTAAAAAGTCGCGGGACACACCCTCACTCTAGCTCACTCCCCGAGGCATATTTTCATTGTAACTCATTGTGTGTGAAGGTTACTATATTGCCAACACCACAATACCTCATTTAGCTATGCTTGTCAAGCTAATGAGATTGTACAAACACATTCAAAGGAGCATATCTCTGGATCTACTGAACCAAATCAAGTGATCTATAGCTCATTGGAACCAGCTCAAAGTCTACTACAAGCCTAAAAAATCTCAAAGTATTCCATTCAGCCATTTGGGAGAAATTGCAGTCGAGGCAGTCACTGGTATTCTTCTGTGTTGTTCCTAAAAAGTCGGGGGTGTCTCTGAATTTGCTAAAGATCATTCTCAGTGCATAGTTTGTTAATTGGAGTGATTTAACTTGCTAATGGTAGCTTGTTAAGTTAATTTAATACCCCCAGAAGGAATTGATCCAATTGCAAGTGTGCTGGACACACTGAACTTAAGACTGAGCAGGTGTCATTACAGGAATAGAAAGTTTTTGGACTTGTGAAGGTTCAAAATCATCTGTTTTGATTTGGTCATTACACAATTAATTTGTAAAGCACATATATAGTTTCTTAGTGTCATTTGGAAGCTCAAGGAGTCTCCTAACCATATCTGAAGAGAAAGGAGGGCAGGTGTGAAGCAGGTTTTGCAGCACCAACTGATTTCCTGAGTGCATCCATCCATCACTCTCAACAACATACACACACATATGCAGACATATGCATACATAATGCACCTGCATATGCATAGATACATGCTTACATGCATACACATACACACATAGACATATACACACACATAGATACATACACACACATGGAAACATACACACATATACACATACACACACGTATACATAGATTTACACACACACATAAACACACACACACATACACAAACACACTTACACATGCATACACACAGACATACACACATAGACACACACAGACATAGACACACACACATACACACATACACACATACACACATACAAACTTACACACACACACACATATAAACACACACACACACATATAAACACACACATAGACACATACAGACTTACACACACACATCCATACATTTACACACACACATGCATATAGACATATAGATACAGATACACACGTATATATACACATAGACACACACGTATACACACACATACACACATGGACACACACACACTTACACACACATACACACACACATACACACACACATACACACATCCACACATCCACACATCCACACACATTTGCACATATACATACACATGCATATAGACACATATATACAGATACACACGTATATACACACAGACTCACACATAGACACACACACACACACATACACACACATACACACACATGGACACACACACATATATGCATAGACAGACACATAGAGACATACACACATATATATGCATACACACACATACACATGCATGCATACATATGTATACATAATGCATATGCATATGCATACATACATACTTACATGCATACACACACATATACACACATGCATACATTTGCATACATAATGTTCATGCATATGCATACATACATGCTTACATGCATACACACACTCACATATACACCTACATACACATATACACACATACATATGTACACGTATATATATATATATATATATATATATATATATATATATATATATATATATATATATATATATATATATATATATATATATATATATATATATATATATATATATATATATATATATATATATATATATATATATATTGATTTCTAACCCATCTTGTTTTATATGTACAGGTATTATGGATCCTAGTAGAGAGAGAAAGGAAAAACTCACTCTCATAAAAAGTCTTATGAGAGCAAGAGTTCCACCTGATACTCAAGGGATCCTCATGCATGAGTACTCAGAGATGGCTAATGATGAGCTGGATTATACGATCTAGATGCTTACCCAACGATCAGAGGAGGGCTCTCCACATGCAGGAAGACAGCTATCTGCTCATAGGTATGTTTTTTTTCACAAATTGTTTTAATGATATTATAGCACATATTTTTATTTATTTTTATCTATCTATTTTGAGGACACCTATACCACCTCCAAATCATTTATGCTCTAGTTGTAGGGCCATTGCAATAACAACATCCAGTGTCATTGCACCCACACAGCGGATGATCATGATTTATTTAAGCTGCGGACTCAGTCCGTTAATGAACCATTGGGTTATAACATCGTTCGGTAGATTAGCGTGTGCCGGAGGTAGCTGCCTTAAGTGAGTTCGAAACAATGTTGCATATTCCTGAACAGTCTGATGCGGTTTCTGCCGATTGTTCTGCAAATAGTCAAAGATTTCGGCAAGATTTTTCTTCAACTGGAACCTCTCTAAAAACGCATCCCTCACAGCATCATAGTTAACGAAATGATTAATATCATACTCAGTCAACCATCTAGCTGCTTCATTAACTAAGGTGGCCTGAAATACGATAGCCTTGTACGCCGGATCGGGTGGATGGTTCAACACTGCATAGCTTATCTCAAAGGTGCACACATGTGCATCAAGGTCGTCACCCGGGAATCCACCGAACTTGGTGTAAGTCACTCCTGTTGGAACCGATCGAACTGGTATAATTGGTTGCGGCTGCTGCTGTTGCTGAAACTACGATTGCAACTATGGGGGTGTCTGTTGCTGAGACTGTGAACCACTCATGTTATTATTATGAGTAGTATTGTTGTTATCTGTGGGGTGAGGAGGTGTCTCTAGTCCTTCCGAATCTGTATTACCGGACTGCTCACCTTCCGGTTCAAAAAGGGTGTTGAATCTCTTACTTATCTCCAAATCGAATAACTTGTCCTCAGCCTTGGTATCAAAACTAGAGAGGCTTGCCCCAAACAGTGGAGAACGTAACAAGTATCCACCAGGCAGTACTGCGGTGTCACCGAAAAACTTCAAATTCCCACTAAATGGTACCGAACTCCCACCGGAACTTGTTGAACTTTCACCGCACCAAGTTGTCTTTTCACCGGAAACAGTCTCACTTGGTAACACAACGTTATCACCAAAAATAGTCGGATTCTGACTAGATACTGTCAACCCAACTGCACACTACGTCTCTATACACTCAGAAGTCACTAGACCTTCTTCAGAATGTATCGGAATCACACCGGAATCTACCAAAATCTCATCATGTGTCACTGAACTGGTACCGGAATCACTGCTAACTGGCTCCAATCCTTCAACAACTGGGCTTAAATGGCCTGCACTTCTACCACCTGGGGGTGTCCCTAATAGATTTGGAACTGCCCAGGGATGCTGGTCTCTCCTATACTTCGGATAAGACTCGCCAGACCGAGTAACCGGCATATATCACCTCTGCATCGCTTGCCTTATGCACTGCTCTACCTTATTGATTATCCTCAATCTATTTCCATCTTGCCACAGACAGCGCCAGTGTTAAAAAGGGGTAACCTCCGTCGAGTCGCCTTTTTAATCTCTTTTCGGGTTCTTGGGGATGGTAGGGGTCTGAAAATGCAGAGGCCCTTTATCTGATTTTCTCAACTTAACTATCAAATTAAACAGCATGCCACTATCCAGTATAACTTCTTCTACACTGTATGATCACAGTCACACAGACTTATTAGCGTGAACATAACATTACTGTGTTAAGAAAGAATTACTGTGAGTCAATAAAGACAGAGTGACAATACTCAGAATATCTGTAATCTGCACTACAACATCTCCACAAGGCCGCAAATCGCCCAGACAGACAGTCTGGCAATCCCGTTTCCTCTACCACCTGAGAACACCGTAATGTCTCTTCATTAATAGGTAAAAGGGTTACATCACTTCGCTACATCCTTTCAGTACGTGCGGTATATGAAAAATATAAAATTACAATGTGCCAATCCGGCAGCCTAACATTACCTTATAAGTGATCCAAGAAGATAGATCACATCTCATACTCCTTTCGTTGTACATCCATCGATAACCAAAGGTAAAATATGTTTCAAAAAGTTATGTCAGTCATGAGTCTTTAACCCAGATAAGCTCTTATCATCCATAGTAAACATGTTTTGGAAAGATGCTCCATATCCTGTAGGAGTCTGAATCAATTGAATCCTATTGTTGTTGATAGTCTGTATCTCTTTTGTTGTAAGTACCCAAGGAGCAGGTGCATAAGTGGTTTCCTGTCGATGTCTATCAAAAACTGGCCATAACTTTGGTTTTGAGTTTTGATCTTTCAAATCATTCCTTTATGCTATGGTATCTTTTAGTCCAAGAAGATGCTTCCATAGTGAATAACCAATAGTCTTGAATATATGCATAGGATCAAGAAGATGACATACTTTTAACTCTTTCCAATACTCCAAAGAATACCATATTGATATGTTGTCTGCGAGTGCCAATTTTCCTTTACCTCTCTTCACATACTCATTATCTTCATCATCACTAAAGATATCTGATTCTAGATCGATCAGAGGTCCATCTATCCATTTTTTATACCAATCCATAGGCGTCATAGGTTTTGGACACTGACCTGTTTCAAGCTTTCCATTAAAATGTATCGCTTCTCTTTTAGATCTTAATGGATGATCATCAGGCAAGAATCAAAGATGTCAAAGATAAATATTCTTTTTGAGATTCTTACTATAGATTGATCTCAACCAATCACCACAATATGGACAAGCTTTGTAACCCTTACACTACAACATATGAGGGGCATACGGATGTTGTCCATATTGACGGTCATGCCTCCACATTGGTATGATCATTGAAAATGCTTGAAAAACCACGGATGCAATACCGACAGTATGAGCATCGATATAGGCATTGGTAATTTATTGGAAATTAGGTAATTTATTGGAAATTACCGATGCTTATATTGACGCACATACCGATGCTTATACCGATGTAATGTTTTAATCGGATTCGAGAGAAAAAATTTGACATTTGCTCGTGTTTTGAATGAAAGTCTACTACTGTCGAGTTTGTGCACATGAACTACATTCTGAGCATATTGTGTACACACATCTCTCTCTTTCTCTGTCTCTCTCTCGCTCTTTCTCTACACATACCTCTCTATTTCTCTAGATTTGAAATTCTGGTAAGTATCGCACATACTGTAGCACCCTTTCTCTTTGTTTGTGTTTTTTTTCTAATTTCTCTTCTCTTTAGTTTTGCAGGAGGTTTTTGGCATGAGTTCTTTGGAATTCGATGAAGGACAACATTGAGTGGACTTTGACGACAATGCTCCAAACAATTACATCGAGGTAAGTGATTGTTTTGTTTTTTATTGATATAGAATGAGATAGATAGATAGAGAGAGAGATATGAAAGAAAGAGAGAGATCTAGAGAAACATAAAGATAGAGAGAGAGACAAAGAGAGAGAGAGAGAGAGAGAGAAAGAGAGAAAGAAAGAGAGAGAAAGAGAGAGAGAGAGAAAGAGAGAGAGAGAGAGAGAGAGAGAGAGAGAGTGAAAGAGAGAGATATGAAAGAGAGAGAGAGATATGAAATAGAAAGGGAATGAGATAGAGAGAGATATGCATACATACATACACACACATATGCATACACATACTCACGTATATATTACATACACACATGCATATTACATACACACTCACATACATATTACATACACACATTCATATACATACACATACATATTACATACTCACATGCATATGCATACACACATATACATACACACATGCATATTACATACACACACACATATGCATACTCATACTCACATACATAAATGTACACACACATATACATACATACATGTACACACACACATGTATACATACACACACGCATACGCATACATACATACACACATATTTGCATGTACACACACACATACATACATACACATGCACATATACATACACACTCACATATGTATACACACACGTATGTGCCTACACACATGCATATGCATACATACATACACACACATATGCATGTACACACACATACATACATACACACATGCATATTACATACACACACATATATAAATACACACACTCACATATGTATACACACTCATGCATACATGCACATACACATACACACACATCACATATACATACATACATATACATGTTTTAGGGTTAGGGTTTTAGGATTATCGTTTTTGACTTTCACACATATACACACAATACATACACACATGCACACATATACACATGCATACACACATCTCTTTTTCTCTCTCTCCCCCTACACACACATCTCTTTCTCTCTCTCACACTCTCTCACACACTCTCTCTCTCACACTCTCTCTCTCCCTGCACACACACATCTCTTTCTCTCTCTCTCTCTCTCATCTTGGTAAGTGATGTGCGTACTCTTTCACTCTCTCTCTTTCTCTATGTCTTCTCTTTTTTAATTTCTCTTTTCTTTTGTTTTGTAGGAGCATTTTGACATTGATTCTTTGGAATTTGGTAAGAGACGATGTCGATTGGGCTTTGACGAGAGCGATCAAAAGAATTACATCAATGTAAGTGATTGTTTTGTTCTTTATTATAAATATATATAGAGAGAGAGAAAGAGAGAGAGAGAGAGAGAGAGAGAGAGAGAGAGAGAGAAAGAGCGAGATATAGATAGAGAGAAAGAGAGAGACATAGAGATACATACACACAGGCATACATATTACATACACATATGCATATGCATACATACACACACACATATATATACATGTTTTAGGGTTAGGGTTTTAGGATTGGGGTTTTTGACTTCTACACATATACGCACATAATGCATACACACATGCACACATATACACATGCATACATACATACACATACACATATACACACATCATATATACATACACACATATGCATGTTTTAGGGTTAGGGTTTTTTGCTTTTACATATATACACATATGAATACACACATATACACATATAACCACATAATACATATACACATGCACATATATATACACATGCATACACACATACAAACACACATACATACATACATACACACACATACATATATATATATATATATATATATATATATATATATATATATATATATATATATATATATATATATATATATATATATATATATATATATATATATATATATTTGTGTGTGTGTGTGTGTGCGTGTGTATGTGTGTGTGTGTGTGTTGGCAGTAGCCAAAGGCACAGACGTCGAGGAAGTATGTGAAGACAGAGCACAACGAAGTAGTGGGGAGCCAGTCGGATCAATTTTTCAAAGAAATATGTTTGATAAATACTTTTCAAAAACTCTCAACAGTGATTTTCATCATCTTGTACCATATGTAACATAGAACAACCACTTTTGTTTCGTAGCTCCATTTTGTGCAAGCCGAGGAGTCCTCGAGCTTGAGGAGCTTAGGTAGAATGCGCCTACCAATTTTGGTTGTTTTTAGACACCGTTTACCCTTTCAAATAGCACCTAAAACCTATTTTTTAACTATGCCGGTCACTAGATGTGAAACTGGTCAAAACTAGTCTAAAAACTATAAAAAGAGCTAGAGAGCTCATTTTGGAGGTTGGTTAGTGTGAGCTTAGAGCTATTTTGAGCTTGTAATTGAGACCTTGAGTAATAGAGTCTATTTTCTTACCTTCCATTGTGTCTTGCTTGTCTCCTACATGTGTGTGTGTGTGTGCATCTCTATGCTTCTCACCTTCACTGTCACTACATCTCACATTCACGATCTTCATATCACTCCTATCTCTTCCGTGGATTGACATTAAGGAGGTGGAGCTTCTTAATGTGGTACTTACCATTGTGCTAGAGCAACACCAAATTTGGCGCCGTTGCTAGGGATCGAGTCTAGGACGAATGTGTGATGGTAAGAGTATAGCAAGAAGTGGCATTGGAAGGTAAAAATTTCAGTTTTTTCTGTTGTTCTTAATTAGTTTTTTGTGTTTTTCACCTGTCTTACACTCCTTTACCACCGCATCATCTTCTTCCACTCCAAAAAAAATCAGAAAACTCACCATATCCACCCATTCACCTCATTTCCCCTCATTTGTGCATGTGAGAGAGAGAGAGAGAGCTTGTGTGCTTGCATGTGCATGTGTGTTTTTGAGTTTTCTTGCAGGTACAGTGCTCCAAAGCATCAGGAAAGCTTCCAAAAGGTAAAAAAATCATTTTCTGTTAGAATCTGCTGTGTGTGTGAGACCATCACGATGGTTTGCCAAGTTCGACATTTTTGGTAAGCGACCACACCATGAGGCAGGCGACACTAGCACATACACGAATCCACAAATGCATTTCAAAATTTGCATTTTGGTGGACCATCGCGATTGGCTCACGCCATCATGATTGTCTCACACCATCACGATTAGCTCACACCATCACGACGACTCAACTGAACCATCGTGACAGTCTCACACCATCGTGATGGTTCACTTGAACAATCGCAACGGTCACTGACCATCGCGACGATCCCGTCGATCCCACACCATTGTGATGACTCATCTGCCACGTGTCAAGCCAGACCATCGCGACTATCCCAGGTACGCCATCACGACGCCTCGAAGTTGAACCATCGTGATTGGCTCAAGCCATCACACCCCGTAACCATCGCAACGGGCTCACGCCATCGTGACAGTTGCATTGACCGTTGACCGATGCCATTGTGATTTCTCGCCGATTAGACCATCGCGATGCTTCACCTAGACCATCACGATTCCTCACACCCTTGGACCATCATGATTTTACCACGCCATCACGACGGTTCACCTGAGCCATTGCGACGCTCCCAGACCATCGGGATTGTCTCAGACCATCGTGATTGTCCACCCCAAACGCAAAATTAAGGTTTCGATTTTTGGGCTATTTTAAGAAAATTTTTGGGTGATTAAGCTCATTGGAGATCCCTTAGCTCATATTTGAAGAAAAACCTAACTGTCAATTTTTACCCCAAGACCTAAACGCTCATATCTTTTTCATTCGAAGTTGTTTTGTGAGCTTTATAGCTCATTAGAAAGCTCTTTACGAGTACTACGTGATCTCAACTGTTTTTGTTTTTCAAAAGAAGACCTTTTTTAGATAAGATAATTTGAGTTTGACCAATTGTGGAACTAGAAAAGAAAGGGGGCATTGGAAAAAAATTGGCCATAAGGGGAAGGACTTAGCTTAGGCTAAACGGTAGCATTGTGGATTAAAGACGATAGGAACACCTCAAGTTCAAGAGACATAATTTTTCAAGTCCAAGGCTAAATAATAGTGTGCAATATGAAAACCTAAAGGAAAGAACTTAAGTCTGATGGAACAAGATAAATTCATGAACCTTAGATCGGGCAAGCATATAGGTAAGTCAGACCGACGAAGCCTTAGATCATCAGAAGCAAGCGTAGGAACTACTTCACGTTCATGGGCTCAACAATTGAATAGTTATCCTTACGAGTTGAGCTCAGATATGAGTGAATCGGAAATGGCTTTTAGCACAGAAAGACCAGAAGGAGGGTTAAACATAGCATATCTGAAAAAAAACCGAAGGACCTGTAGCTCAATGATGAGTAGCACCTCCTTTAATGTCAATCCGGGAAGACGTGAGGATGGTATGAAGACCTCGAGCAAGTGGCGGCACAAGTGCGTGAGTGAGAAGCACACAAGCATGCACACACATACACACACACGCGCACACAAGGCAAGACAAAGAGTGAGAATCAATGGAGCTTTTAGATTACTTTCAAAATGCTCTTACAAGTTCGTTTCAATTACAATCTAACCTCAAAAATGAGCTCTCTAGCCCTTTTTATAGTTTTTGACTAGCTTTTGGTCCTGTCCAGACCTAGTGTCCGGCCTAGTTAAAAATTAGGTTCCAGGGCTTATTTGGGGGCTCAAACGAGATCTAAAAAATACGAAAATTGGTACGCAACTACTTCTAAGGCTCCTCAAGCTCAAGGACTCCTTGGCTTGCACAAAATGGAGCTACAAAAAGGTGAAATGATATTTACAATGATTGTTAGTGATAAAAATCACTGTTGTTGTAGGGATTTCTTCTAGTGATCTGCCATACATATCTTCGAGCTCCCTACTTGCTCTTCCTCTCTGCATGTCCATCCCTTTGATTTGCATTAATGTCTTGAAAAAATATTGGCCTACTTGCCAGATCTTCTTTGACTGCCCTGTTTGCTAGTGCTGTCCCTTCGCTCTGACTCCCTTCTTTGACTTTCATGTCTTGTACGTCCTGGTGTACCGAGGCTACTGCCAACACCCCCCCCACTCTCGCGTCTGTCGCCCCTGACAGACCCTTGTCTAGCTGCTTTTTGGACGTAATATTGGACAACATCCGCGGCGAGGTGGTGTTCTTCTAGCCTGAGTCCCCTTGCTAGATCTGTCAGCAATGCATCCCAATTGACTGGCCCTGGGACATCTGGATGTGGCACGCGTAACTGCTCTGAGTGAATGGTTCGCTCCACAACAAATAAATGGAGGAGGTGTGAGGGTCTGGGTACAAATATTTCTGAGTGGTATTCCCAGAACCCTGTTATGAACATCTCTTCGAATGTTTGTTTGAAGCAGGCCGGGAGGTATTTTATTCTGGCGTGCCAAGCGTATATCACCTCTATGGAAGGAGTGGTGCTCATGTCATAAACTAAATCTTGGTTTCCTGTAAGGAATCCGACGCCTGAGAAGTGTGGGTCCATGATATTCTTGAATGTCCTGAATGTAATAAGCATTAACTCAAAAATTTTCATGCACATCTGGGCCATTACATCAGGGGTATTCTTTAATCGGATGCTCCAGTGCCGTATAGTGGAAATCATGTAATTGACGGTGGGAGGCCCTTGAGGGGGTGCTAGATAGACGTAGTTTAACCATTTGGCGCATCCCTTGATATTCTTGACTGCAATGGTAAACTCTGGCCATGTGCGTCTGCGGAGTACAGGAACATAACAAGGGTTATATTTAATAAAAAGAGGCATATTCGTCCAGGTGCGAACCATCTCCGGATAGGTTTCGAGGAGTCGGATCCTCCAAGTGGGTTGATGAATGGATCCTTTTTTAGCGCTCTCTGGGATGTCATCTGGCCCAAATTGTGTAGCAAACGTTGGAGGTTTGCCACATCTGTGTTGGATTTCTGCATTGTAGTCCGCCAGGAGTATACAATATGGAACGTATTGATCATCATTGGTTCCTATCCATCTATGGTGGGACATGCTGCGGAAGTATTCTGATTTAATAATAGTGTCCTCTATCTTTGCCATAGATTGGATTTGAACTGCCACTCGATCTTCATGAGTTGATGCCGTTTTCTCTAGTGTTTGGAGCCACTCAGGTACTTCAATTTCTAACGTATCCATTCCTTCTGCGGTTTGCTCACCACGTGGCATTGGCATAGGAACGTAAGGTTCCTCATACGTCTCATCTACCTCGATGGGTACCAAATCCTCGGGTTCTGGTTCGACAACTGGAGAGGGTTGCCTTTCATGTGTGAGTAATCGTGCCTGTAATTCGGCCACCTGCTCTTTCAATGTCTTGACTTCCTCTGAAGTCGTGGTCGTTTCTGTGACTTTGGGTGCTGTCTGTTGCTCTTGGAGTTGATTGCGCAGCGCATCACGTTCCCTTTCCAAGTCATCATGAGCTTCTAATAGATCTGCATAGCTGTCCAAGATGGTCTTCATTGTCTCTGAGGGCACAGCTTTAAACTGCTCTGGATCAATTTCGTGTGGAGAGCCTTCCATTGCTGCTTCTAAATTTGCTTCATTTTGCTGCTGCAGTCTCTTGTTTTCTTCAAGGGCGGCCGCCATGTGTTTTCTGAGAAGTGCCAGGTTACGCCGGACTTTGAGGTTATCGGCTTGGTATACCTCAAGCAAAGCTTCTAGTTGTTTAACACCTGATTCTGTCGATGGTTGGGGTGCCGCCAATAATGTTTGGTGAGCCTGCTCAAGCGTCGTGTAGCGTTGATTCAGTTCTGCATTTTCTGTTTGTAGAATGTGAAACTGTCTTTGTAAGTTCTGATGGTGCGTTTCCAGTTGCTGATACCGGTTGTCCAGAGCTTTGTACTCATTCTGGAGCTGGTATACACATTGGTTTAATGCTAAAAATATGTTATTTACATTAAATAATGCTGGGAGGGGTGAAGATGCAGGGGGAATAGGGGCGGGAATGGGAGATGTGAATGATGTGGATGTAAGTGGAGATGTGGGTGGAGGGGGTATGGGTGATGAAGGTGGCATGGGGGGAGGGAGTGGTGCTGTGGCTGGTGATGTTTCCATCGTGTCAACTGTTTGAGTGACGGTGTAGATGGGAATCGTGGGTGGAGTGGATGTGACATCGGTGAACAGGGTGGTGAAGGTGGGCATGGTGACTCCCCCGAATTGGATTCCTGGGGAGAGTGGGATGCCCATGACAATGGTAGTGGTAGTGGATGTGGTAGTGCTAGTGTCCTGTGGTGGAGTGAATTGTGTAGTGTGAGGTGGGGATGGTGGTGACAACGGTGCTTCGTGATATTCTTCTGCTTGCGCTGACTCGCCTGGTGCTGATGTATTGATGTGAATTTGCTTCCCGGACCTCCTGGGACGAGCAGGAACTCTTTTTTCAAACCTATGGATGTAGGCCATTGCCTCATGAATGGCCTCGTCCAGTCCTACAGCGTCGGCATGAAGGTTCATGGACTCAATGAACAACTCGTCCACACCTTCCTCAGCTAGCAAGTCGTTCATGAGTCTTTTGCCCTGTTCGAGAGACATCTGATGTTGTTCCTGAACCAGTCGCATGGTTCGATATAGTCTCTTGATTTGTGCCGAATATGCTGGGGCACTTGCTAACTCGGAGAGTTCGTCATATTCTTGATGTTGTTCTTCGTCGGCTTCTTCTTCGTCTCCTCCTGCCTCTTGTTCATCTACATCGACTTCTACAACTTGTGGTTGGGTGGGGGCCGATGTTGTTTGGGGTCGCGGTTCCTGAGCTCGCGCTGCTTCGGCTTCGAGGTTAGAGTCATAGATTAATCTGGCAATTTCTTCATCCGTGAGGTCCTCAAGAGTAAATCCCTGCGGAAATTCCAAATCGGATGGAATGGGTGGAAACACCAGATTAGGCCCCTCTGTGCTTGGTCTTGGTAACCGGATTGTGAATGGCCTAACTCGTCGTGTCTGGGGAGGAGTGATTTCTGGTGTAGCGGTAGCTCCCCTTGGTTGAGCACAGGGTAGTTGGACTCCCCCCCTCATCTTCTTTGATGGGGGACCTGCTGCTGATAGTCTTCTCTGGAATTCTTGGACTCGTGACCATACGAGTGCCCGCTGAACAGGCACGTCATAAGCCAAGCATCTATAGATTATTCTGGTCAAAGCACAACACCCGTGGAGCACATTCTTCTGTTTTTTGTTCCACCTTTGATGCGCTAGGTGGATCTGGTCTATGATCCAGTGTGGCACATTGATGGGCAGGCTTTCGGTTTCTGCTAGATATAAACTAAACCATATTTTTTTCGGGGGCATTGTGAAGCGTTCTTGGGCGGGAAAAGCAAAATGTTGCATGATGGTTCGCAGGTGAAGCACAATGGTAGGTGTCATCGCAACCATGTCCTTCAGCTTATTAAGATCTTTGTGCTTCATTCGACCTGGAACCATGGTTTCCTTTTCTGTTGGGATGTGCATGCCATACATACCCAATGCTTCTCTTACCAGATTGAGGGTCAACTTGAATCTTTTAAGCTCATTACCCGGCAGCAGTGATGGCAACACAAAGGTGCTATCGCCGCCCTTGGCTCTGCTTGGCGTGATGGTACTGATCAGATAAGAACACCGTAAAAAATCCGGCTTTGGTAAGTGAGTCCTGAAATAACTTTCCACACCTACTTTGACCCAAACTGATCTCATGACTTCGGTATTTTGATAGCTTTCAAACTCGCGTGCGAAAAAGTGGTATCGACCCCATTTGCCATTGAACTCCAATTCTGCTTCCCAGAAATAGGTCCCATCGCCCAGTGGTCCAGCAACATCACTGAACCAATGCGCATGCTTACCTACTTGAGAAGTGTGCCCTTGAGGAGGATCCTGAATGGGGAGCACATGCACTGCTTGAAGCTCTTGCGGTCTTGCGGTGAGACGTGGCTCAAGGAGAAGTGTTTCTATGTCCACAATCTGGGCACCAGATCCGGCTTGAGAACTAGTACCTGCTTCTGCCATGGCCCTGTTCGCTGGTTGGTTCTGTGAGAATATAGAACCAAGTGTTAACATCGTAATGGACAGAATAAATCCGTTGTTGTCCCCGTTACAACATTAACATGAGGTGGATGATGAGTTAGTGGTTAGTAAGTTCATGAAGACAGTGTGTGTATTTAGTGCTTGTGTTGTCCTCGGAGACTACTGCAGTTAGTAAGTGGGTATGGATTTACAAATTGGGGTCGGGGGGTTTATTACAGGCCCTAGGCTGCCAAATGCAGTGAGTGGGCTTTGCCTTCGGTTTTGTAGAGTCTCTACAGAGCCTTCTCGGTGTCGTGGTTTGAAAATGAGGCCTTTTTGGGACCCATTTACAATTGATTACATGTACGCTCTTGGGTTTTGGTGTGTACATGAGTGTCGAGAACGAGTGAAATCTGGCAGTATGCGTCGCTGCGTTATGCTGTTTAAGTTGTGGCCTCAGCGTAGCTACTTGTGCCATCAAGCAAGCCTTAGGCACCCAAATTTGTCTTGATTGTGGGCTTGCCTTCATCGACTTCTTGGGCACCCAAATAGATTTTACTTTAGCACAAGAATTTCTGAAAGACTTCTTATTAGCGTTGCGTTGTTGGTCACTAATAAGAGGCTTTGCCCCTGTAGTTGACGGTGGTGCAACCGGTTGTTCGCCTTTCCGCACCCATACCTGGTTTATTTTCTGGGCCATTCTGCTGCGCAGGTACCTTTGATCTCGGACATAGGTAGTACCCTGCTTCTTCTGCCTTTGATCCACCTTGGGTTGCTGCCTCCTTCTAGCCTTTGGAAAAGAAGGGAGTTCCGTTGCATTCTTGACTCCTTTTTTGCAAATATCATTCCTCTGCAACACATAGTTTTGGACAAGAACAGCATGGTCATCTTCATGTGTACCCCTGGAAGGACCAGGAGTCTGTGCCTTTCCTAGTTCCTTGAGTGCTCCATTGTCTAATTCTACTGTAACTCGACTATGATTGACCCAAACCTGGAGAAGTCCACTTCTTAGGTTTAGATTGACTGCTTGGTCATAGATCCAATCCTGACCCAAGACGAGAGGTTCAGTGAGATCCTCATCTTGACACACTAGTACTTTAACGGTCATTGCCTCCTCGTGAATGTAGAGGGGAAGTTCCACCTCGCCCATGCAAGGGGTTTCCACGCCTCCCAATCCTATGAGGTATGCTTCCACAGGATGGACAGTTAACTGTAACTCTTGACAGTAAGACAACTTAACAGCGCTAGTGGCAGCACCTGAGTCAATCAAGGCTCTTACGGTCCTTGTACTCTTTCCTTGTCCTATGTCTATGGTTATGAAAGGACGTCTATCAATTATTCTATTCGAGCTTGTTCCTGCAACTTCACACATGGCTATGGGAAATCCTTGGTCTGCATAGTCATTCGCTCCAGGCTGATCTCTACCTTGCCTTCGTAATTTCATCCTTCTGATGCGTTCTAAAGCCTCTGCTTGAGCTTCTTCTCTAATTCTCTTTTCTTCCTCTTTGCGTTTCTTAGCAGTGTTGAGTCGGCTGAGCATTTCCTCCGTGAGGGGTTCCTGGTACAACTTGACTCTGCATCCGCTAATATAGTTAGGGAGAACATCACCCTCTAATGTGGCCAATTGTACTGCTCCACTTGTGGAGATCCTATTGATGATCATAGGTCCGTAGCCTCTCTTTTCTAGCTTCCTTGCATGTTGTTTCAGTGTATAGACTAAGACTAGATCTCCCGTTTTCAAGCCTTTATCCTTCACGTGGGCATCAAAGTATGCCTTCTGTCTCTTCTTGGCTGCATATATCCCTGCAGCGGCTCTCAGTCTTGTTTCTCCTAATCGTTCAAGGTCAAAGATCCTAGAGGAGAGCTCATGACCTGTCCATTCGTGCTCTTGTGCTACTCTCAATGTGGGGATCAGGAAGTCCAAGGGTAGCACAGCGTTTTGGCCGAAAACCATCTGGAAGGGGGTGGCTTGGAGTACCGTTTTATAGGCAACTCGGTATGCCCAAACAGCATGGTGTAGCTGTTTGTCCCAATCAGAGCGTTTAGTGTTCACTAGTTTCGTCAGTACATTGCATAAAATCTTATTAGTGCTCTCAGCTTGTCCATTAGCTTGAGGGTGATAAGGGGCAGACTTCTTGTGTATTACCAAGAATTCTTGGAGCAGATTTTCAATCACTTCGTTCAAGAAATGAGTGCCTCTATCGCTTACAAGCTCTATAGGTAGCCCATATCTCGTGAATACATTCTCAAACAAGAATTTGGCAGTTGTTTGAGCATCGTTCTTGGTTGTAGCTTTTACCTCTACCCACTTGGTGAGATAATCTGTTGCCACAATGATGTATTCCGCATGAGAACCCTTAGCTGGGGGATTAATAGGACCTACGAAGTCTATTCCCCACTTAGAGAATGCACGTCCACCCATCATAGGTTTCAGTGGCATCTCATCTTTGCGTATAGGATACTGAGTCCTCTGACAGACATCACACCGTTTCACATAGGTATGTGCATCCATGTGAAGTGTAGGCCACCAAAAGCCCGCAAATAGTATTGCCTTGATTACCCGATCTGGTCCAAAGTGTCCTCCTGCTACACCTTGGTGAGCAGTTTCTAAGATCTTAAGATACTCACTTTCATGGACACACAGTCTCAGGTAACCATCTTTACCGCGCTTATATAGATTATCACCTATGAGTGAATAATCCAGGGCTTCTTGTTCTAAACTCCTTTTCCTAGCTAGAGTCATGTCTGGGGGGAATGTGTTTGTCCGCAAGAATGATACTAGAGGTTCACTCCAATCTGGCACAATGGATACTTGATAGAGAGTGGCATGTTCCACAGGTGGTTTAGTGCAACAGATTGGGCATTCCTTGCACAACTTTTGGACATCCACTTCCATAGTTGGCCAATGCACTCCGAATCTCTTTAGAGTCTGCAACGTTCGTTGTTTGGAATGGTGTTGCTCTAACGCACCTACATGTGCTAATTGCAACCATTTAGCGTACTCATCCTCTTCTACGCAACACGCCAAGATCCCTTGATCTGTGTGCTTGTACATGCTTCCTGCCATGATGTGGTACTTTTGGGCTTTTACAACCTCTCTATTCCGTGTGTTTACCACTGGATGGTTAGGCCCGTAGGTCAATACTGGTACTATTGGCTTGGCCCACTGCGGCACCACTTCCAAATTAAACAAGTAAGCATCAGGAAGGTCATCTGACACTCCTTGTGG
Organism: Ceratopteris richardii; assembly: GCA_020310875.1. Classification (NCBI taxonomy): domain Eukaryota; kingdom Viridiplantae; phylum Streptophyta; class Polypodiopsida; order Polypodiales; family Pteridaceae; genus Ceratopteris; species Ceratopteris richardii. The sequence continues at coordinate 121,450,397 of CM035433.1, read as the reverse complement.
GGCTTCTCCCGATGTGAGCCTAGAGAGATGATCGGCTCTCAAATGAGTCCTACCTTTCCTTACCACAACCTCAAAATCGTATTCCATTAGCAAGAGAAACCATCTCACTAATCTTCCTGTATTGCATGGCTTGTTTACAAGATATAACAATGCCTGATGATCAGTAAAAAATTTAAACTTATTTGCAAGCAAATAGTGTCTAAATTTCTTAACTGCATATACCATGCCTAATCCTTCGCGCTCTGTAGTGGTGTAATTCCGTTCAGCCGCATTCAATTGTCTACTGGCATAGGCAATTGGAAGATCCCTATTACCTTCACCAGTAGGTTGTGCAAGCACACATCCAATGGCATAATTGGATGCATCCACATGAACATGGAATGGCTTATTCCAATCTGGTGTGGTCAAGATTGGTGCTGAACATAATCTTCGTTTAAGCTCTTGGAAGGAATTCTCACATTCATCCGTCCACTCAAAGTTTGTCAGAAGTCCGTACATGGGCTTTGCAATGACAGCATACATGTGTATAAAGCGTCGATAATAACCACAATGCCCCATGAAAGCTTGTACTTCCTTGACATTCTTTGGCCTAGGTAGCTCTGCTATGGCTCTCACTTTCTCTTCGTCAGTAGATATGCCATTCTTTGACACTATGTGTCCTAGAATCTTGCCTTGCCTGACCATAAAAACGCACTTTTCTGGGTTCAGGCAGACTTGGTATTCTCTACATTTGTCAAAGATTTGTCTGAGTTCAGGAATATGGGTTTGTCTAACATTGGAATGAGCACAAAGATCATCAACATAGACTTCTAAACTCTTCCTCAGGAACTCCTTAAACACATGGCACATCAGCCTCTGGAAGGTAGCTGGTGCATTGGTAAGCCCAAATGGCATTACTCTAAAAGCAAAAATGCCCCATTCTGTGGCAAAGGCTGTCTTATGCTGATCCTCTAGAGCTATGGCTACTTGATTGTAGCCCGAGAATCCATCAAGGAAACTGTACACTTCCTTGCCTGCCACTCTTTCTAAGAGATGTTCTGTGATGGGAAGCGGATAGTTATCTCGGATTGTGGCTGCATTAACCTTCTTCAAGTTAATGCACACACGCAGCTTGCCATTCTTCTTGGGCACCACTACGATGGGGGATACCCATTCAGTGTGCTCAATTTCATAGATAAATCCGACTTCGACCAGTCTATCTATCTCTTCCTTGATCTTAGCAGCATAGTTATCGTTATATGTATAAGGCTTTTGCTTAGAGGGTTTGGCATCTGAGGTCATGGGGATGGTGTGTGAGCATATGTCAGGGTCAACACCTTTCAAATCCTTGTAACTCCAAGCGAATACATCTCTGTATTCTCTTAGCAAGGTAATCAATTCGTACTCTTCTTCTTCTGTCAGGTCATGGCCTATATACGTGCATCGCTCCTCTCCTTCTTCTATGGCCACTACTATTTTCTTGGTGGTTTCTTTGTTATCATAGGCCTCTCCTGATTGTGCCTCTCGTTTAGGCATTCTTATCATGACTCTCCTGTCATCTATCTCGTACTTCTTAAAATTTTCTGGGACCTCAAACAAAGATTCTTCCTCCTCTGGTAAAACTTCTTTCTTTCTTCGTTTCTTTCCTTCTTCCTTCGAGGTCATATGTGTTGCTAATCTTACATCATTTGTAACCTCTCCATGCTTCTGAGGTTGAAATTCTACTTCATGGAAGTATTCTTCATCTGATGCAAATGGAGGGTCCATAATGATTGACTCTAGATCGGAGTCACTTGCATCCTCAAATGCATCAGGGCTAGGTTCGCATTCTTCTAAAACTGCCTCTCCCATGATTGGCTCTATGGAGAAGACTGAAATATCATAGCCATCCTCATCACAGTGAGGCGTCCATTGTTCTTCATTGATGGCTACATCCATTGTTGCTAAAATTTCTGCCCAGCCATGGGGTTCAAATTCCTCGTCTGGAAAAACTACAGGTGCATAGGCTGGGTCTTGAATGGGTCTATGGGTTTCGTTTGCACCTATTTCTCTGGCCTTTTCTCTCTTCTCTTCTTCTACTGCTACCTTGCACATCCATAAGTGAGTATCTTCATGCATCCATGAGGATCCAGACCCTATGGAATGCACCGATTCTGTATCATCTTTGGCTCTATGGATGGGATTCCATTGGATAGGAGGGACATCTCTATGAGAATAATCCTTGAGATTGACTTTGGTTGTAACACCTAAGTGCTGCAGGTACAAAGAATTGGTCCCCCAATCCTGTACCACTTGCAACTGTCGCATGAATGGTCTTCCCAAAATCATCTCATAGGCATGATTTTTGCTGAAGTCACATATGGCAAAGGTATGTTCAAACTCGACACCACAAGTGGTGAGAGTTATTCCTTCTAGCAATCCTAGGGGTCTCTCTATGTGACCATCTGCCATTTGCAATTTCATTCTCGTTGGCCTGAGTGCTGGCTTGCCCCAACGCTTCCATAAGGAGGTAGTGGCAATTGCAACTCCTGCACCTGAGTCCAAAATTGCCTTTGTGGTGTAGTCCTGGTAGGTAATGGGAAGATAGGTGTTCCCTTCTTCACCTTCGCACATATCTCCTATCTTATCCAAGGGAATTTCTGGCACTGTCCTATGGGATCCTACCCGGGAATGAGGTTTTGCAACTTCAGTTACTCGACTGGCTGCATATTTCCCCGCGTTTGGTCTATCCTCAGGCAGTTCTTTCAGAGTGAGATTGCGCTGCACCTTGGTGTTCGTTACTACCTCCGTGTTCCTTGGTATGACTGAGTCGTCGTTCCTTACCATGACTGTGGGTGCTCTCATACACGTGGATTTTGCTTCCCATGGGCCTGTGAAGTGGGGTAACTCTTGTATGGAATTAGATTCAAAGTCCAATCTCTCGTGAGATTGAGTACTCTCATGTTCCCCGTAGATGGATGGGATGTCTTGTGGGAATTGGTCGTGTGCATCGTCCACAAGTTCAAAAGGAGGGGCGACCTCGCTTTCGTTTTCCCATTTGTCTTCTTGAATCTCCCGTAGGAAGTCTGGTGCAAACCGATTCATAGAAGAAGAAGTGTCCGGCTCCGTAGAATTGGGCACATAAGCAACCTGGGAAGGAGGGCTTATTCTTCCGTTGGCTCTCTCCTTGCTCTCATAAATGGCTGGAGCACAAGCTTCTTGGGGAGGATTGCTTATTCTATTACTCTTCCGAGCAGGCTCATACACTCTCTGGGAAGGAATGTGGGTTACCTGTGGAGGTACGTAAGCTTTCGAGGGAGGCTCCTGTGACTTTTGGGGGGGGAGATAAGCTTCTTGAGGAGGCTTGCTTATCTGTTCTCTCGCCCTTTCCTTTCTTTGAGGGACAGGTTCCTTTTCTGATTGTGCAATTAGCCTTTCTATTCTTTCTAAGGAGGGGAAGTTGTCTGGTTTAGTGGAATTGGCTGCATAAACTTCCGATGGGGAATGGCTCAGGTTTTTGCTTGCTTTTCCTTTCTCCTGATTTTTTTCTTCCTTGTCAGATCTTGCAATTATCCTCTCTAACTTTTCTAGGAATCCATCCAAGTGTAATTGCGTCTTGGCTGAGCCCGAGTAATTGAAAAGGCGACTGGCTTCAAACATAGTCTGAGCCAATGCGACCATTTTCGCGCACAGTTTGGTTCTTTCTATCTCTAGGTCAGCTCTAGGATAGCACTTGCCATGATCCGTGACGTTTGGCCCTTCTTGGATTCTGGCCTGATATGCTTTAAGCATCATGTTTAGGTCTTCAAGAGTGGGATCTGCTAGGACTGATCCTACTCTAGGGGGTGGTGGGATTTGATGAGGCGGTGGGGAAGGTGGTGAGTCGGATGGAGATGGGAGTGGTGGAGGCGGGGTGATGTGAGAGGGAGTTTGAGCTGTGAGTTCAGTTATCCTCGCTTTGGTTTCTCTTATGCTTTCCTCAAGCTCACTCATCTTTTTAGCCCATTGTCTTTTCATTCTTTCCCGACTATCTTTCCATGCTCTAGTCCTTTTCTTTGTTATGCTCTCGGTTTCACTAGCCACTGAGTTCTTATCCTGGTTTGTCTCTTGGTTTTGCTGCAATGCCTGAGCTCTAGTGACTACCTGCACTGGTGCAGTGGAAGTGACGCTTCCTGAGGGATCTACAACCAAACCAATCACATTGATAGGAGTGATTTTTGGCATATTATTGGGGTTCTTAGGGCAATCTCGTAAGAGATGTTCTTTTCCACAATCTTGGCAGAAACCTTGGATAGTCACTGACTGGGGTTGTGTAGGTGAAGGTAAGGGACAATCACGAATGAAGTGATCCCCCTGACACCGGTAGCATGGTCCTCTAGGAAAGGGTGGTCGTACCTGCCTAGGTTGAGGCCTAGGGTTGGGGTTTGCATACATGACGTTCGTGTAATCTGACTCCCAACTAGGTTCACTTGGTTCTTCACTATAGTAAGACTCACCATGTTCTGGAGACTGCATGTAGTAAGCCTGGGGACTATCGACATGCGTAGAATCAAAGCTATGGTCACTTGGGTCACTTTCTGAGATCAATGGGGTTACTGGTACAATGGCCCTATTCAGGTTTTCTTCTGCAACAGTATACTTTACTGGAATCACGTTAGCGGGGTTTGGAGGCTGTTGAGCCAGCACTGGTTGGGGTCTCTGTTGGGCCTGATATTGTGGTTGGTAGGTTTCTTGGGGTCTAGCATATTGTGGTGGTGGATTTTGGTTTTGGTATCTGCCTTGTTGGTAGGGCTGCGGGTAGGGTTGCCTAACTGCCTGCTTGTTGTATGGGCAATCTTGTGCGGTGTGATTGGTGTATCTCCGTTCTATGGTGCAGTACTGGCTACTAGGGTTTACTTGGGGTTGAGCCATAATAGGGCAGACATTTGCCATATGGTCACCACCGCATGTATAGCACCTTTTCACAGGGGCAAACCTTGGGATCTGTTTGCTAGTTACACCTAATTTCTGAGCTACCTTCTCAGCGAGTTCCTCAATTGATGTAGATTGCGTGGAAGAGTGGCTAGATGCGCTATCTGAGTCTTTATAGATTTTGGAAAGCTCTAGCTCTTCCCCTAGGTTATCTTCAATGTCAATGCACATGCGTACACACTCTTCTATAGTCCTAGGGTCCTTCAGATACACATAGGATCTCAATTTCGTACTCAGCAATCCATCGAGGAATAAGGCTACCTGTTTAGCAGATGTGGGTAGCTCCGAAATTGGGCACCTTTCAAGATATTGTCTAAATCTTCTTCCTGCAAGTCTCACAGTCTCTTGAGGGGTTTGCTTGAAGCTGTGAATCAATGAGGAAGTATTGTGTCTTATGCCACTCTTAGAGAACTCTACAATGAAAGCCTCTAGGAGTTGGTCTATGCTCCTGAACTCACGCTCATCTAATGGCTGAAACCATGTAAGTGCCGTGTTCCTGAGGTTTAGACCGAAGGCATTGTACTGCGTGAACAGATCTTCCACTTGTTCAGCTCTCAAGACTTGCTTGAACTCCGCCACATGATCATAGGGATCTCCTGTGCCGTCAAAGTAATTCTTCATGGACTTAACTAGCTGGGTGGGTCTCAAAGTTCTTGTGTGCTCTCTAGGTCTCGGCAGAGGGTATCCATCTACATTTCTTTGGTTCCTGTGGGCTCTATGCATCTCAGGTTCTACCCTATTCGTCTCTGTTCTCGTTCTTTCTCTGCCCACTGGGTTGGCAAAACTTACTTCTGGTCTATCTCTACTTCTGTCTCTTTGCGTACCATGAGCTTGGGAAGTTCCAGCCCCAGGGTGACCATAGGATACATTTGATCTTGGTTGGGGGAAAATGAATTCACCCTTCCAAGTGTAGGCATGCCTATCATTTTCTGTCACCACGAAGATCCGTTCTGAAGCATGATCTAAGTAGGTCACTCTGCCTGGGCTATCCGGATCCTTAAACTCATAGATCATGATATTTCCTATGTCTGTTGGCTGATTAGACTTATACCTCCAAAAGGCTTCATCAGTTTCTCGATTGAGGAGCAACTCTATGCTCTTATTGTCTTGGGGGACCCATTCAGGCGTGATAATCCTAGTGAGAACTGATTTACCTCGAGGGGTTCTAGGTTCCGCATCCATGTTCCCTTGCTCCAGGTCACCTAAGTCCGCTTCTGAGATTACATTCCCAAAGTCATCGGTCCTATCAGGGTGACTAGTGACTACATATATAGTTCCTTCTTTGTCCACGTATGCACCATTTTCAAACTTGACAGCTGGGTGCTCTAGTCCAATGGATTGATCAGGGTTTTTAATCTGGACCACAGATCTTCCTAAGCCGTCCTCATAGATGCTAGCACCTAATCGGTTGGTCCTAAGGTACTCCAGCTGCGTTTTGTAAGGGCCTTCTACCCTGTATAGATAAGGCACTCCTGAACTTCCCGTAGGTCTGTCCATGCCTTGGGACATTTCTGACTCACTGGTCTCAGAGCTAGGGTAGTTTGAGCGGTGGCTCAACTGCTGGGCCCAAGACCTTGCAGTGTGATTGACACTAGCCTCTGAAGACCTAAGGCTTTGTCTCTCTCTTGCTAGATGTCGTCCTGATCTAAGGTTCATATGCCCAACTGATTATCCCAATTTTTTCCAGAGTACAACCTCGTTGCCAATCAATTGGTACCAGTCACTTGATTCTTTTTAGTTAATTATTGTGTTTATGGTCTTGTCTGATATCACGTCGTCAGGAACACTTGAATGTTCTTCGTACTTTAGGTTGATTGTTCCACGTTAGGTTCTTTTCCTTTAGGTTATCGACAGTACAGAGATTATGTTTTTAACTTGAGCTTGAGTTTTTAGGTAGTCTTCAACTTGATAACTGCCTATCGTCGCCCTGGCTTACTCCTATCTCTACTCGTTCTTAGCTTGAGCTAGGAAATGACAGAGGGAGTTGAGAATAATCCAACCTTACTTGTTGATCCCTTGCTTTATGGTGCTCAAGAACCCGGTTCTCAAGCTTGCAAAGAAACCTTGCTTTGTACGCTCTCAGTTGCTCTCAATGGACCTATAAAAGATCCACGGTTAGCTCAATGCTTAGATTCAAAGGACAAAACCAACCACTTTCATTCATGTGACACAAACACACATTTGCATTGTGACTTTTAGGAAAATAAGTCTAAAGACCCCTGACTTTGATCCCCCTGGGTATGGTCAACTTCAAAATACCCTCTCTGAAAATCAACGCATTATCTTTATAAAAAACAGTTGAGGGCGTGTAGTATATGCCACGAGCTTTCCAACAAGCCCAAGAGCTCAAAAATTGGATTTCGTATGAAAAAGTTAGGACTGTTCAGGGTTTAGGGAGTTAAATCAGAATTCAATACAAGCTAACAGTCAAACAGGAATACTCGAGTAGCTTGTGGCACGGCCTCGCGATGCAATACTACCCCCTAGTGTTTGTCCCGCACTCAATCAAAATTTAGACCAATGATTTTGCCTTGAAAATTTGACCTAATTTGCCCTTCTAACGCGTTCGCAAAGTCTGTCGGTCGCGATTGACAGGTCAGTCGCGATCGACGTGTCGATCGCGATTGACAGATCCGTCGTGGTCAATCAATCGTGGTCAAAGCGTCGTTGACTCTGTCGGTCGCGATTGATGAGTCGATCGCGATTGACAGGTCGGTCGCGAGGGTCTGTCGATCGTGGTCAAACAGTCGTTGACTATGTCGGTCGCGATTGACAGAGCCGTCGTGGTCTGTCCGTCGTGGTCAAACAGTCGTTGACTGTGTCGGTCGCGATTGATGAGTCGGTCGCGATTGATGACTCGATCGCGATTGACACGTGTCACGCGTATGGTCAGTCGGTCGTGGTCAATCGGTCGTTGACCCTGTCGATCGCGATTGACGTGTCGATCGCGATTGACAGGTCTGTCCGTCGTGGTTTGTCGGTCGCGATTGACAGAGCGATCGCGATTGACAGAAATCTGTGGAATTTCAAAAAACTAAACACATTTTTGGGAAGCTCTAGGCCTGTAGGTCATGGATATGCACTTTGTTTAGCAATTAGAGCAATTTTTCTGTCGGTCGCGATTGACAGAGCTCGGCGACACACAGACAGTTACTCAGATTTCCGTACCTGCGCAGGGTGCTGGGGATGATGATGCGGCCTGTACCTGCAGAATGCTCACAAAACATGCAAAAAATAGCACATGCAAATTCGCTCTCTCGCTCTCTCTCACAAGTGAAATGAGGGAAATGAGGTGCAGATGGGGATATAGTCAAAAAACTGAAATTTTCGCGATGATGGAGATGGACGTGGGAGATGGTGATGATGATGATGGTGATGATGATAGTGAAGAAAGTAAAAGAAAATCGATGAGCGTGAAGAAAATACCTACAACTCCAACGCGTCAACTCTACGTCTTACCATCACACGCTCGTCCTCAAAGCTCGATCCCCGGCAACGGCGCCAAAATTTGGTGTAGCTCAATGATGAGTAGCACCTCCTTTAATGTCAATCCGGGAAGACGTGAGGATGGTATGAAGACCTCGAGCAAGTGGCGGCACAAGTGCGTGAGTGAGAAGCACACAAGCATGCACACACATACACACACACGCGCACACAAGGCAAGACAAAGAGTGAGAATCAATGGAGCTTTTAGATTACTTTCAAAATGCTCTTACAAGTTCGTTTCAATTACAATCTAACCTCAAAAATGAGCTCTCTAGCCCTTTTTATAGTTTTTGACTAGCTTTTGGTCCTGTCCAGACCTAGTGTCCGGCCTAGTTAAAAATTAGGTTCCAGGGCTTATTTGGGGGCTCAAACGAGATCTAAAAAATACGAAAATTGGTACGCAACTACTTCTAAGGCTCCTCAAGCTCAAGGACTCCTTGGCTTGCACAAAATGGAGCTACAAAAAGGTGAAATGATATTTACAATGATTGTTAGTGATAAAAATCACTGTTGTTGTAGGGATTTCTTCTAGTGATCTGCCATACATATCTTCGAGCTCCCTACTTGCTCTTCCTCTCTGCATGTCCATCCCTTTGATTTGCATTAATGTCTTGAAAAAATATTGGCCTACTTGCCAGATCTTCTTTGACTGCCCTGTTTGCTAGTGCTGTCCCTTCGCTCTGACTCCCTTCTTTGACTTTCATGTCTTGTACGTCCTGGTGTACCGAGGCTACTGCCAACAGGACCCTATAGAACTCAATTAGAATTTGTTTGAACCAACCACTTAGGTGCTCGCATCTATGAGGATGGTTTGCGAAGACAAGTGGTGCAAACGCATAATCCTGATAAACCCATTGGATTGGAATGTCCAGTGGTGAAATTTGAGAGAGACGCATACATAGACAAAGAAGGAACAATGTACATCATAAGTACTCAGCCAAATCATACCAATGAGTTTGGTGTAATGCAATTAAAGACGGAAGCTAAAGCCCAAGGAAAAGAACCAGTAGGAGAAGAACCCAGGACACCTAGAGGGAAATATGTACTAACAAGAGTACTAATTCCAGATTGGATCCCTCAAGATAATGGAAGCATATAGTTGTTTCTAAATAAGGAAACTGACGAAGCATTTTGGAGGTACAGAATGGAACAACCTAGTGAGGTAGGCTCCATCATGATCTACGAATTCAAGGTCCCAAATACCCTTGGAAAGGTTGTATACCGGGATGAGACTTTAGAATGGGTATTTATGGTACTAGACCATGCGAGAAATACCTACACATGGAGAGGCCAGCTAGTATTCCCTCCATCTCGTGCAAATGTAAACACAAGCCATCAAGGTGTTGGAACATCCTCAGCCCATGGTAATCAAAGAGAGAAGAATAAGGAGAGATCAAAAGTAAGTTTGACTCATCCTATAGGGAGAGATAGAACCACCATGAACACCAATAGAGTGGAAAGACAAAGAGAACCTAGAATACCAGGTGGTAGAGATGATTTTCCTCTACCTAGACCACGTGAACACCCTAGGATACTACGACCCACTTAGTTAGTAAAGTCCATGAAAAACTACTTCAATGGGACAGGAGATTCCTATTATCATGTTGCAGAATTTAAGCAAGTTCTAAGAGCAGAGCAAGTAGAAAACATGTTAACGCAATATAATGCTTTTGGACTAACGTTAAAGAACACAACTTTAACTTGGTTCCAACCATTGCAACAAAGGCAATTTAGAGATATCCATCACTTTTTAGAGTCATTCATCACGGAATTCTCCAAAAGTGGAATCAAACATGATACTTCTTCATTGATTCATAGCTTGAAACAGACCCCTCAGGAAACAGTCAGACTTGCAGGATGTAGATTTAGACAATATGCTGAGAGATGCCCAATGCAAGAGTTACCCTCGCAGGCCAAGCAAGTTTCATTGTTTTTAGATGGCCTCTTGAGCTCTAAACTACGCTCCTATGTGTATTTAAAGGAAATTAGAACGTTAGAGCAATGTGTAAGAATTTGTATAGACATTAAAGACAACCTTGGAGATGATTTGGAACTCTCGAAGGTCTATAAGGACTCAGATTGTTCATCTCTAGCATCCTCAAAACTTTCTAGCTCGCTAGAAGACGTAGCAGAAAAAGTGGCCCAAAAACTAGGAGTTTCTAGTGAACAGATGCTTAGGTTAACTACAAACAAGCATTGTTACACCTGTGGTGGTGATCATATGGCAAATGTGTGTCCCAATGCAACACAACCACAAGCAAACCCTAGTGGCCAATACTGTACAATTGAGAGACGATACACAAATCATACGGCTGAAGATTGCCCCTACAATAAACAAGCAGTACGACAGAACTACCCGCAAGCATACGCATAGCCAAGTAGGTATCAAGGTCAATATAATGCTCAACCTCATTACTATAGGCCTCCTCCAAACTATCCTTATCAAGTTCAGCAGAGACCTCAACCTGTTTTAGCCCAACAGCCACCCCCACCAGCTAATGTCATCCCAGTCAAATATTCTGCTGCAAAAGAAAACCTCAATACGGCTTTAGTGCCTTCATCACCCTTGATCATAGAAAGTGACCCGAACTCAAACAGTTTGACTCTACTCATGTAGATATAGTCCACCCATATATTATACAGAGTCACCAGAGCATGTGGAAACATATCAATATGATAGTCCACAAATGGAACCCAGTTGGGAGCTCGATTACGCTAATGTGATGTATACCAACCCTAATCCATGACCCCAATTGAGACAGCAAAGACCAGAGGGCCCTAGAGGACCACGCTTTAGGTGCTAAGGAGATCATTTCATAAAGGATTGTCCACATCCTCCAATAGCAAGACAATCACAATACTATAACATACAAGAGTTTTGTGCCAAGTGTGGTAAAGAGCATGTCATCAAAGATTGTCCTAAGAACCCTATTAATGCTTCAAAAGTGTCGCCCATCAACGTCATAGGTATTGTACATAACACAGATGGATCCAACCCTACATATGTGCCTATCCAAGCTATAACGAGAGCCCAGGCGCTCTTCCAGAATCAACGGCTTAATCTTGAGAAAATAGCCAGAACCAGGGAAGTTGGAGAGTCTAGTAACAAAAAGACAAAATCTTGGAAAGATTCCAGAGAAAGGATTAAGAGAAAATGGAGTAAAAAGATAACTAAGTTGGAAGGAAGTTTAAAGGAATCTAGAGCCAAAATCCTAGAATTGACTTCTCAAGAATCGAATGAAGAGAACCCAACTCAAAGATCAGGATCAGTTCTAGCAGAACCCATACCAGAAAACCTAGACATGATGTTTCGTGCATATCATGCTAGATTAAAAGAGGGACCCCAGATAGCAGATATGAATAAGAACTACCCTGAAGTGGATTTAGAAATTGAGAGAATTAAACTTTGTATGAAGATGGTACAATTAGCACAAACTATGTTCAAAGCCTCGCGATATCTTAATTCGAATAACATGGCAAAACCCAAATTACATTTTCAAGGATTACTGGAGAGGTTAGAATACTTGATCGATAGCAAGGAGAACAAGAATCAGTATAGGAACTCGAATCACGTTGAGACACAGGAAAGAAATACACCATCCCTGTCTCAAGTACTAGATATAGAGGTTGAAGACAACCTATCTTCCATACATAAGTATTCACATGAATTTTTGAGAGAAATCCAAGAAGAGAAGTGGAGAAAAGAACAAAGAACCCATCCTCCTATTCAAGAAATAGACGAATTGCAAGAGCAACTTCCCCAAGACATTCCCTCTATTTACGATGATGTAGAGGAAGAGCAACTGAGTGAACACACAGGTTTTGAATCCAATTCTGAAGCATAATTGTAGTAGGTATTGTTGTATTGTTGACTTTGGAATCCTCTACCTGCATTTCTTCCAAAGTAACCTCTACTACCTCTACCTCTGAAATTACCTCTTTGATTTCTGCCACCTCTTCCTCTTGAATTAAAATTCTGATTATATCCACCATTACTCTGAGTATTATGCCAACAATCATTAGCTAAGTGATTTGTCTTACCACAAATCCAGCAAGCTTTGACTCCATCTTTATTACTCCTGCCTCTTCCTCTACCTTTGCTACCTCCTCTTCGTCTTAGGAAGTTAGCTTGGCTAGTTGTACCTTCCCCCTCATTTTTTTGTTGCTTTCCTTTGATATTCTTCTTCTTAACCTTTGAATACATTGCATGACCTGTACTCTTGTCACCTTCACCTTTGACATCCTGCTCCAAGGTTAACATATGTCCTAGCAACTGATTTAAGTCAGGAGTAAAATGATCAAGTGATAATTCAGTAGACAAAATGAATGGCTTCCATTTGTCATCACCTCTCAACCCTGTGAGTATTTGCCTTACCAATTTATCCTCCTCAATGTCTTCATCAACTGCTCCTAATGCATCTGCAATGTCCTTCATCCTTGTTACATAGTCTGAGATGGATTGAGAGGCCTTCTTCTTGAAAGTGGTAAATTCTGCCCACAAAGATGCCTTCCTTGACTTTGTGGTGTTTTGGAAATGCTCTTCCAAAGAATTCCATATATCATTTGCACTTTCAAGACCTCTAATGTGAGGTAGCAAGTAGTCATTAACTAACATATAGATAATGCTCCTAGCTTGAGCATCTCTCTTCACCCAATTCTTCAAATCTGATAACTCCTCCCTAGTTGGAACACTAGGATCTCTCAATTGAGGCTTTTCTTCTTCACCTATAATATAAGCTATCAAGTCTTTGCTCATAAGATGAGCTTCCATCCTCATTGACCATGCTGGATAGTTCTCTCTATCCAACTTCTCTATTTGAAGTGAATCTCCCATCCTTTCTTCACCTATATATTGAATTCTTCAAACTTTATGAGTAATAGATGTACCTTTACTTCAAAAAATGTTCCTTTCGTCTTCCTTGATGTCGTATGACCTCCTTCTCAAGCTTTGCCCTCAAGCTTTCACCTTTTGAACCTTCAGATGTTGAATTCTTTGCAGCTGTAGCAGTCCGGATCCTCTTTCCTTCAATTTTGATGCTTGCTGCTCTGATACCACTGATGGAGAGTGTTAATCTCCAAAAGAACAAGCTACTCTTGTAGTTAGAGCACCTCTATAACAAGAGTAACTCAAACCTTCACCAATTTTAGAGGATCAATGATCAATTATAAAGATTTTGAAAAATCTATGAAGGAGATGACTACACAAAAAGTCTGCTGCACATATCTCTCTCATTAACTTATAAATTGTGTAAAGTTTTTTATGAAACTTTGCACAAGGTGTCGCCTACAGTTTGTGCGCCTTCTCCAAGTTGAATAACTCCCAAAGATTCAATATATCTTGAGAAATGATCTCAACAAGCTACCTATGTCTAAACTGCTCTTCTGAAAAGTCGATTTAGACACCTATAAATTTTAACACTTGGTTCTCTCAATCTAGAACCCATTTATGAAAATTCTTTTAGCCATAGATAGCTTACCTTCCAATTTAAAGATTGAGTGCTTGTTTGCTCAAAACTTTACACTGTGGAAGGAGAACTTACCAAAACATTAACATCAAATTTTGTGCCTGTTTCAAGAACCACTAAACACTTCTTCACATATGAATGTTCCTACACATAATTCTCACAGCCTGTTTACAATTAGGCTCTCAAACTTTAGCCATGGAATTATTAACTATGGACTTAGACATCTACAAAAGGATCCTTGAAATGATCAAGCACAGAAGGAGAATGCACAGAAACATCGGGCACAATTTTCTTTCATTCCTGAAGGAATTTACAACTGAGTGATGAGAGAGACTCTTACTCACATCTAAGATGTCTAATCACTCATACCACTATTGATTTCTCTATTCTCATGCTCTCTCATATTTTCCCCAACTTTTTTCCTTGTATATATAGGCAAATCTTTACAATATCATGACTATACAAAAGTATAAGTGAACTATCTCTGAATTAATGTACATATGTGTACACATCTTCATCTTCTGAATATGTACTTCCTCCATGCTTCATAACTTGAACTTTGCTTCAGTCCTTGACTTCCAAACCTTCATTAAAACTTCAATTGTTGATTGCCCTGCACCAACAGAGGATACTCATCTATGGATGTGTAAAGTAGCCAAACAAGAGGAAGAACGGTTAGCAACCATGACTTTAGGTTCATAACCACATCCACGAACTCTACAAGACCCAACTTACACACCTTTAGTCTTTCTAGAGGAGGAATTCGAGCCTCATGGTTGGGCAGAAATTTTAGCAACAATGGATGTAGCCATCAATGAAGAACAATGGACACCCCACTGTACGAGGATGGCTATGACATCTCAACCTTCACAATAGAGCCAATCATGTGTGATTCAATTATAGAAGAATGTGAACCCAGCACTGATGCATTTGAGGATGCAAGTGACCTCGATCTAGAGTCAATTATAATGGACCCTACCTTTGCATCAGATGAAGAATATTTCTACGAAGTAGAAGCTCACTCTCAGAGACACGAAGAAATTATGAATGATGTGAGGTTAGCCACACAAGTGACTGCCAAAAGTGAAGGTAAGAAAAGAAAGAAGAAAGAAACCACGTCAGAGGAAGAAGAATCTTTGTTTGAGGTTCCCGAGAACTTCAAGAAGTATGAAATAGAGATAGAAGAATAATGGTACAAATGCCTAACAGAAAAGCTGATGTTGGAAAAGTATATGATAATGGAGAGAAAACCAAAAAGTTCATAGTCGCCATAGAAGGAGAAGAAGAAAAATGTACATACATTGGGCATGATTTGACGAATGAAGAAGAAGAAGAGTTAGTTGCCCTATTGCGCGAATATAGAGATGTATTCGCCTGGAGTTACAAATATTTGAAAGGAGTAGACCTGAATATATGTTCCCATAGAATCCCTATGACTCCAGATGCAAAACCTACAAAACAGAAACCATACATGTACAATGATAACTACGCTGCAAAGATTAAAGAGGAAATAGATCGTTTGATAGAAGCAGGATTCATTTATCAAATTGAGCATACTGAATGAGTATCCCCCATTGTGGTTGTGCCCAAGAAGAATGGAAAATTGCATGTGTGTATTAACCTTAAAAGAGTTAATGCCACCACAATTAGAGATAGTTTTTTTTTAATATAAAGGAAGTTCGGCATAAGCCTACTCTCCCGGACTTGAATTAAATAAAGAAAAGTACAAGAGAAGGGGACTAGTGCCCACGGGACCCCCCAAATCCCACAAAGCAGGGGAAGCTTTTACAGAGCTTAGATGACATTACAAAGAAGGTTAATTACCCTCTCATCACCCTCATGTGGGGCCCACTTAGGTTTAAGCTTGTTATCGATCAAAAGGAGTACTTGATGATGCCTAAAGGGGGGTGATTTTTTACAGTTGACAATCCTTTTGCCAAGGAGGAACAACGATTTCTCACTTGACCACTCCTTGGGGGAGTCACCGAAGTTGAAAGCACATCTTTCCCGCTAGATTTTCCATAGGACCTCCCCTCTGATGGCGTTCCAGAGAGTCGCGGAGCAGCCGATCGCTTCTCCCAGCAGGGCTTGCTACCAACTGAGACGTTTTTGAAGTCTAATTCTCTTTCCAACCACCTGCCAGAGTCTGTTGGAGTTGGGGCAGGTAAAGAAGATGTGTGAAACATCTTCGATAGACCGGTAGCAACGTTTGCACCAGGGAGGGATCCCACAAATTTTGCTAGCCTTAAGGTTGGTCCAGATTCCATGATGAAGAATTTGCCATAAGAGGACAGACTTTTTTATTTCTATGAGGGGGTGCCAGATAGCCATGAACTTCATGTCCCACCGAAGCCGCATCCATGACAGGCACCACTTTTTGTTGAGGTTAACCTGATAGTCGATCGTTTCTTTGATGTTCGGGATTTTTGATAGGCTATTCCCATTGTGCCATTTGAGACCAAGCGGGCTCGACATGTCGTGTCCCATGAGAAGG
Source organism: Ceratopteris richardii (assembly GCA_020310875.1). Taxonomy (NCBI): domain Eukaryota; kingdom Viridiplantae; phylum Streptophyta; class Polypodiopsida; order Polypodiales; family Pteridaceae; genus Ceratopteris; species Ceratopteris richardii. The sequence goes on along the minus strand of CM035433.1, from coordinate 121,434,023 downwards.
CGAACTTTGTGTTGGTCCCAGGCGAGACATCTGCTTTGCAAAGTGTTCCATTCTTCATACGAAATGTTGATGCTAGGGTCAATGTCCTCAAAGTTGATCCAGCGGTTGGTGTCTTGTTTCCAGAGATGTTTCCATTTTTTGAAGCCTTTGTTCCATAGCTTCTTGGCATTTTGAATGTTCCAAGATTCCACACTCCGGATGCCATGGATCGGAAACCAGATAGAGTCGTTTTGTCTGATACCGGCAGCCCACTTCCAGTCTTCACTTATTCTTGTGAAGCTTTTGACTTTATTCCAACTCTTCCAAAGGGAGCACACCAGATTAGAGCCTTTCGGGAAGATGGGGATCGGGGAAAACAGCAAGGTCAAGATGTCAAGATTCTTCCAATTTGGGAAACCCATGAGCGCCAACTCATTCTTGTTTCTGAAGATCAACTTGGCCCACGAGGCCTCCCCGTTGCACCAAGCCTTAATCATCCATTTGGCCGACAGTTTGTTAGCCATGCACCCAATGTCCAAGACACCAAGTCCCCCACTATCTCTATGGCTGGTGCAGATGGACCATTTGATTTTAGGCACCCCCCTCCTATTGTGGTCGCCCGTCCAAAGGAAGTTTCTACAAATACTATCCAGTTTGGACAGATCTTGCTCTTTCGGTCTCCAACAAGAAAGGAAATAAATGGTAGATGATAAGAGGAACGTGTTGATAACCATAGCACGACCAGCAAGATTGATTTGCATACCTCTCCAATAGTTAAGCTTGTTTTCAAGTTTGGCAAGCACCCAGTTCCACCGCTGTTCCATAGAGACGCCAAACCCCAAGGGAATCCAAGAAGCCGAAAAATTTGGCCCTGCGGAATGATTTGACAGCCATGATCAATGAGAAGGTCGGGCTGTGACCCACCAATCATGGAACACTTATTGCAAAGGGTTGCGGGCAAGGAATTTTACAACTTGATGGTTTCTCAGGCTATAATCAAGTAGCCATTGCTCCAGAAGATCAAAACAAGACGGCTTTTGCCACAGAATGGGGCATATTTGCATTTTGCGTGATGCCATTTGGGCTCATAAATGCACTCGCCACTTTCCAGTGACTCATGTGTCATGTTTTTAAGGAATTCTTATGCAAGAATTTGGAAGTTTATGTTGATGACATATGTGCACATTTGAATATGAGGCAGACACATATCCCAGAATTAAGGCAAGTATTTGACAAATGTCAAGAATATTAGGTTTGCATGAACCCCAAAAAGTGTGTTTTTATGGTTAGACAAGGCAAAATTCTAGGACACATTGTGTCAAAGAATGGAATCTATACAGATGAGGAAAAGTGAAAGTAATTGCAGATATACCTAGGCCAAACAACATAAAAAAAGTACAAGCATTTATGGGCCATTGTGGTTATTACAGACGATTCATACACGTGTATGCAATCATAGCCAAGCCTCTGTACTCTCTTTTGACCAAGTTTGAAAGGACAGATGAATGTGAGAATTCATTGAATGAGTTTAAACGACGCTTGTGCTCAACACCTATATTGACAACCCCACATTGGAGCAAGCCATTCCATGTACATGTGGATGCATCCAATTATGCCATAGGATGTGTGTTAGCACAACCCACGAATGAAGGTAATATAGATCTCCCTGTAGCTTACGCAAGTAGACAGTTGAATGCAGTAGAAAGAAATTACACCACTACAAAACGAGAGGGATTAGGAATGATCTACGCTGTCAAGAAATTCAGGCATTATTTGTTGGTCAACAAGTTCAAGTTCTTTACGTATCATCAAGCGTTATTGTACTTAGTCAATAAGCCATGTAACATAGGATGACTGATACGTTGGTTTCTATTACTCATGGAGTATGACTTTGAAGTAGTAGTCAGGAAGGGAAAGACACATCTGAGAGCTGATCACCTCTCAAGATTAACCACAGGAGAAGCTCCTCAAGGAATAGCGGATGAATTACCCGATGCATATTTGTTTAACCTGGAGATAGTACCAGAATGGGCTAAGCCTATTGTCCCTATTCTCACATATGGACCCAAGAATCCTAGGATAAGGATCAAGGAAGGAGAGATTACCAAGTCACAAAGATACCAAATAATAGCAGGAAGTATATATAAACAGGATAATCAAAAGATTCTTGCTTGTTATGTAGATGAATCAGAACATGCGAAATGGTAGCAATTAGCACACGTAGGTGCATTAAAGCAGCATCATTCAAAACATCATACATTGCAGACTCTGCATAGACTAGGAATATATTGGCCTTTGATGGAAGCAGACGTCTACAAGCTGTGTAAAGAATGCCCTGCTTGTTTTGAAAGACCACCAGTAGAACATGCTACGTTATATCACGTGTCTCTCACACCAGAATGGAGTGAACCCTTAGTGACGCTGCACCTACACAGCCTAGCTTACCTCCTAGGACTTCAACCCTTCTATCGAGTCCATTTCTCCATCCATCCTTCCCTTCCTTTCCCACCCCTCCAAGACCCCTATTTCCATTTCTCCCTCCATTGACCTTTTCCCCTGTCTCACCTCCCCGACCCACTGTATTTCCCCTTTCCCCTCTCCACCAAGCAGTACAAGAGACCCCATCTGTAAATTACTCAGCAACCTTTGTAAATCATGTATTTACACCCACTCATGCACCCATTGTCACTCCACTATTCACAGTCACTGCACTCGACACCACATCCAGTGACATGGACATATCACCACCCACTGCACCACCACTCATCTCATTTGTTGCACCATCACATTTAGGCACAACACATTTCTCCACAGTCACCACTGCATCCACATTCACATCCCTATTTCCCCTTCCCCTTGCATCAACAACCACAAACATAGCATCCTCACTCACTCCACTGTTAATACTCTCACCCACATTTGACACAACTTTTCGTCAAATGTTTGTATGTATGACACAAGTGAGAGATGAATTCACATCTTTAGGTACGAGTTATCAGACGCTGCAGCAGACCACGAATGAATTACAGTTGTAGCTCAATTCTTTATCAATCGAGAATGCCTCCCTTAACACATGCTACCAAGAGCTACGTCAGGCCTACCACAAACTTGAACTCGAAAGTGAACAAAAGACAAAAGAGGCCATTACAGATATTGACAATTTGTTAAGGGCTCAAACTATTCGCAATGCGACACTCACTAGAAACATGGGTCTACTCAGATGACACCTAGCAGCAACTAAAGAAGAGAATCAATGCTTGCACAAAAAAAATGGAGAGAATCTCGAAGCTTCTTTAGATCAATCGGACGAACCCTTGAGTCCCAATTGTTTCAAAGTTGTCCCCTCCGAATCCATGAAGCTATTATTGGAAGATCATGTCCGAATACTAGAGGAGTATGACAATATGAATGAGGAATACCGAAAGCTCAAAGAGGACCACAAAATATTATAGTTACGAGCACTTGTACAGCAAGTACCACCAACTCCTGTGGCCACGTCTCCTGAGATCATAAAGGAACTCAACGCTTTACGGGCCCAGGTAGTGACTCTTCAAACACAGATAACAGCATATGAAGCACCCCCTAGGCCAGACTCCCCATCGGAACTAGCAGCACATGAAGAAATAGTGACTATCCTGGTGGAGGACACTTTTGAAGAAGCATACAAACCACAACCCATCCTAGGCAGACGCATCGCGACCGAGGGCCAGACCACATTTGAACTCCCTACCCCCGCGTGGATGAACACTGTAGAAGAGCTTGGCAAGACCCACTCAGCATGTGTGGAAGCTCAGTTACATGCAATGGCCATGATAGAGGAACAAATATTACAATCACCTTACTTTGCTCAGTTGGCCCCTCGCAGGTATATATCTAGGCATGAGCTACAATATAAGCCATATTTTATGTTAATAGCAGAATACCAATTGGCCATTGAAAAGGAAACAGGCAAGAAACCCTCCCACGCAACTCAGTTTGAGCCTGATGATTTGCCACCAGATGCGCAGAGAGGAGAAAAATATCAACCAACTTGGCGCCAGGATTTATTATAGGAATATCCAGAAATGATGAGCACATGGGTCAAGGCACCACTCCATTTAAAGTATAACCCATGTTGGGGACCCATGCCATGATGCCGCTCCTAGAAGGCCTTTGCAATCAAAGTACAAAACAACAAGCAGTGCCAGGACTGGCTCAATTACCCATATTTCATGCCACCCACCAAACCACCCACAGTAGGATATATGATGGCAAAGACTCGCCACTTGCTCCCTCGCTTATGACGCATGGATGATGTAGC